>JAJONR010000354.1:0-211245 GCA_029582245.1 Solanum etuberosum
CCCCCCCCCCCCCCCCCCCCCCCCCCCCCCCCCCCCCCCCCCCCCCCCCCCCCCCCCCCCCCCCCCCCCCCCCCCCCCCCCCCCCCCCCCCCCCCCCCCCCCCCCCCCCCCCCCCCCCCCCCCCCCCCCCCCCGTACGGTAAGAGGAAGTGATGGTGGGTAAGAAAAATATTTTACATTTTTTTTTATAAAAAAAAAATTGGAATAATAATTTTTTAATTTTTAATTTTTAATAATACTTATAATTTATTTAATTTTGTCAAGGTGAAATATGTGTGTTTTTGGCAATCTTTATTTTTTATCAAATGTTTGATTCATTGTTTCCCATCTCATCTTGTGTTTGAATTAAAATTCTACAAAAAACTTCTTTTCAATTATACTTTGAATTATTATGAGACTTTCTATTTCATGTAATTGGGTCAAGCTAAATAATTGTCGGACAATATTAATTTTTTATGGCCTTCTAACTAGCTAGGAGAAGAACAATTTTGTTGTCATGTTTGTTATTTTCTCACTTAAATTATTTGAGGGCAAATAATTGTCATCTTAATAAATTGATCATTTTCACAAAACATCAATTTTCAATTTAAAAAAGATGGATCGTCTACTTTTAAAATCGAAAAGACGGTATACAATAGTAAGATCGAATGAACCATCCATATTTACACATAAAAATTGTCAGTTGTAGTTTTAATATGTATGCAATTTTATAAATTGTTCAAAATACCATTAATTAGAAACCCACATATATATTAACAAATAATACATTCAATTAAGGTCACAAAACGTCATGTGACGATATATTTGCCTTTTCAATTAGTTAATTTTACACAACTCACATTTCAAATATTGTATTGATTTGTATTGAATTTATTTAGCAACAAACAACTCTTTTTGAATAATAAAATTTGTAAGCTAATTTATTTAAATAAATTTACTAGTACAAATATAAAACATAAAATTAAGAAAATAAATAAAATGATTTGAGAGATATTTATGTCTTACATAGAATAATCTCATGGTATTAAATCATATGTATTACTAATATCACCAAATGATGGAAGGTATTAATAATACATCATATAATATCATATAGAGTGTATCCAAAATTCCTATCAAACATAGTACTAAATAATACCACACATAATCCATGGACTAATTCTTCTAATACTTCCCACCAAATGATCCCTCAATCTCAACTTAAACCAATATTTACAACAAGGATAATGTCGGATTATTAATTAAGGCTGTATTGGAAGTTCATCATACCTAAACTCCGGTTACTTTCAGCTTCTCTCAAGAAGTAATGAATCAGCACATGGAGAAATGGTAATGTGTTGTAGATGACTGACTAGGTTATCCAAAATGGTGTAAATATAATCAGACTTAGCATGTGAACCATCAAAGGCAATAAACTCATGCACTTCCCCGTTCAATTCGATCCAACTACACCCCCGGGTCTTTTCCACACCCATCTCTTTCATCATTTTCCTAACTTGAGCTACCCCTTCCCAATTTTTACAAGTAGAATACAAATTCGCCAAGAGTGTATATCTGCCACTATGATAAGGCTGTATGTCGATTAGATATCTTCCTATCCATTCACCTAATTCATACGCCTTGTGAATCATGCAAGAACCAAAGAGAGCACCCCATATGCTAGGAGTAGGTTTCATTGGCATATCTTGAATCAATTTACAAGCTTCTTCCAGATATCCTGCCCGGCCCAGAAGATCGACCATACAGCCATAATGATCTAAATTAGGTTTTACACCGTAAACTTGGTCCATTAAGGAGAACAACCGGCGTCCTTCATCCACGAGTCCTCCATGAGAACACGCACTGAGAATACCAATGAAGGTTACTTCATTGGGCCTTAAACCATTTCTCAACATTTCTAAGAAGAAGGTCATGGACTTTGCAGCATCACCATGTGTTGCCAAGCCATTTATCATAGCAGTCCATAGATAAACATCTTTATTTGGAAGCTTATCGAAAACCAACAATGCCTCTTCAATGCACCCACACTTTGCATACATATCTATCAAAGCAGTGGCAAGTGCTGTATTAAATTTTATGTTGTGAGCTTTTATATAATTAGCAATCCATCTGCCCTGCTCCAATACCCCAAGCTTAGTAGATGCACTGAGAACGCTTGTCAATGTTACTTGATTGGGCACAACCTTTCTGGACAGCATCTCTTCGAAAACACAGAGTGCTTCCCTAAATCTATTGCAGTGTACAGAGCCAGCAATCATAGCAGTCCAAGAAATAAGATTCTTGTAAGGCATGTCTTCAAAAACTTTCAAGGCATCATCCCAAAATCCACATTTAGCATACATATCAACAAGAGCACTACCAATGTAAACATCCCTAGAAACCCTCCCTGGCTCGACATAGAAAGCATGAAGACACTTCCCAAACCAAACACATCTTAACGTTCCAGCAGGAGAAAGAGCTGCTACAACAGCCACTTCATCCACCTTAACTTGTGCTTGTCTCATCTCCAGGAAAAGTTTCAAAGCTCTAACTGGCAGAGCATTCCGGGCATACCCATCAATCAAAGCAGTATAAGAAAGCATATCCTTATGCGTAATATCATCAAACATTTGGCGTGCAAGGTGAACGTACCCACTGCTAGCAAAACGAGAAACCAAAGAATTCTGCACAAATTGGTCAGAAATGTATCCAAACTTTAATATTTGTGGGAAAATGAGATGTGGGTTTTCATTATTGGCTCTTAGAAGCAAAGGAAAAGTATGTTTATTAGGAAAAACCCCATGTTGGCGCATTTGAATGTAGAAACTAATGGACTTTTGAGGGTGTGAAGTATTAGAAAATCCTTTGAACATGATGTTCCATATATGTATAGTGGGTTTTGTGATGTGATTGAAGAGAGAGGAAGCATAAGAAGATGGGAATGAAGGAAGAAGTAAGCAAAGGCGGAGTAGTTTACTGAAAAAAAAAGTGTGATGTGAGAGGCCACAAGTGACGACGACACAGTTCATCTGTTTCAGATGGTACAATTTCCATCCTCTCAACAACAACAACGAATTCAACTGTTCATTCAAACCTGCCATTTTCCTTGAAGAAATTTCTTCGAGCTGTTCAGGGGAGCTAACTCTATAATCTCAAAGTAGAGGGGCATATGTGCCATTATCTTTTTTAGTAATGTAAGCATTTTATATTTGGAAGAGTAAATACATCAAATTCCTTTGAACTTGACACCAAAATTTATTTTAGTACTTTAATTATATGGGCATTTCAATACCTCTTAACAATTCTGAATTGATTAATATCACTCTAAGAGCTGACTTGACAAAGTAAGTGTACTCACTCTCTTCAAAGCGCCTTAAATAATAAATATAAAAAAATTGGAAGGTAAAATCATACACATGACATTTTTTTATTGGCCAATATATAACTAATAGTTTTTAATTTTTTTTTATAAGTTAAAGTTAAAAAAATGTGAAATTTTTTGTTTAGAAGTAAATGAATTTTGCGGTTTCAATTTTTTTTAAAAAAATATTTAATCTTTTTGTTCTCTTTTTATTTTGTTGTATTCCCCAAATGTCTTCTTCCCCATTGAAGCATTCCTTATACCTTTTTTCTTCCATATTAAAAATTTTCCTTCATCTTTATCCCTCACCTCACCCGCCCTTCATTAATCACAAAACCCAACAACTAATTCATATTTCTTGCACAACTCTCTTACACTACCTTTAGTTATGATGCAAAAAATGTGGGTGTATCAACTTTCTTACACAACCTTCATTTGAGTTGTTAAGAAAAAATAACTTTCAAAAAATATTATTCTACAATGGGCAAATTTGTGGGAGAGAGAGAGAGGGTTCGAAGAAGAAAAGTAAGTATGCTATTTTTTTTTTTTTTTTTTTTGATGAATGTTGAAGAAGAAAACAACCATTGAAGGCTAAAAATTCGGAAAAAAAAAGAAGCTAGTGAAGATTGAAAATGGTTAAAATCAAGAAAGAAGAAAAGAGGAAAATGAACTATAAATTTAAACACGTGGCATGCATGTATTGGCTTGATATAAACACCCGGTGCGGGTAAGTTTTTTCCGATAATTTTGATTTTAAAATGCATTTGTGAATAAGCAAAAAAAAATTGAAAATTAATGACGTGATGCTTACGTGGTGCTTACATAACTACGATAACAAATATTTCTATTTATTATCAAGTGAATAATTACCACTCTACAACTCACCTTATTGTTTATCATCTTTTTTTTTGGTTACCTTATTGTTCATCATTAAAACTCCAATAGTGCAGCTTTTGTTAATTCATCTTTAACTATGTTTTAATGTTTTATGCTTTAACATTATATATGCATGTTATTTCCCTTGTTATTGCTTATTGCTATATATATATATATACACATAATTACCTCATCGAAGTTATACCCTTTTAATTTGAAGTAGACACCTAAAGTTTGCGGAAGTTCTATTACCCCATGAAACTATTTATATTCACGATAAATACACCATTTTCAGCCATTTTACTGCAGTTGTGTTCTCACAAAAATTGGGCGCGTGAAGGAGTAATATAACAGCCCCAAACCAGTGTTAAAATGTCATCTGACATTTTTTATTTGATTTTTTAATTAATAAATTAGACCCATCTTCTCATCATCCCCAAATCACCATTAATGGCCTTTTAAGAAGCTTTTTCAACAGGCCAAAAATAAAAATCACCATTCTTGCTCAGATATTGTATTTTTAAAATACGATATTCTTAGATTCTTTCATTTCTTTTTTAAACATGATTAAGTAGTTTCTCTTTCCTAAAAGTTAAAATCGAAAAATACTGATGCTAATAGATAAAGAAGGCGATTTAGGATGAATATGGTGATTTAAATTTTGGTTTTATAGAACTTCTAATTTTCATATTTTGATTATTTGTCATGGTTTAGTAGTGATTACGTAGTGCAATGATGGATTGTTGTCACTATGATTTGTGATGGTGGAATTCAAAAAAATAATTCCAGAAGTTACTGGCAAAGTAGATATTGAAAAGAGAAAAATTTTAAAAAGAAAAGAAAAAGAAATCAAAATAGAAAATTAAAGGTAAAAATGAAAAGAGCTAAAAGTTAAATACTAAATGACATGTGGTAGATTAGGGTTGGTGTGTGATTTGCGCCAACCTTATTACAACTGGGAATGACCGAAAAATGAGGTATATATGCTACTTTAAAATAATTTCATGGGGGTAATAGGACTCTCACAAACTTTAGGTGTCTACTTAAAAAAAAGGTATAATTTCAATGGGGTAATTACGTATTTTTGCTCTCTCTCTCTCTCTCTCTACATATATATTATCAATTATGTATTTAGATATGATATTTTATTATATAATAATTATTTATTCAATTTTAACAAAAAAAAATAAAATTTAATAAAAGATTTAATAGATCGTATATTTGTTTATGTGTCTATTAACTTATATACTAGATGATTTAGTACATAGAGTTTTAATTTATTCACAAAGGATTAAATCATTTGTTCTATAAGTATATAATTTTTTGTTCACATTTAAGATGGAAATTGGACAAGTCATTTGTATGTGTCACGCCTCGAGCCTACATCCTGGACGTGACCGGCACTCGAGAACCATCGCTGGTCCCCAAGCGAACCCATAGCTTGGCTCAATACTCAACAATATAGGAACTCAAGTGCAAACTCAACTCATAAAGTTTAACTCAATATAATTCGAAATACTCAATAAACACAACTGATCAACTCAAGTCTGTAAAACATCACAAAAGGGATGTGAAAAGACTTCTCAACTGCTACTTTCTATGAAGCCTCTAATACAATGATAGAAGTCGGGACAAGACCCACGACATCCTAACAAACTAGAAAATAGATGTGAAACGCTCCGCAAGCAAGGAGGTTCACCAAAGCTAGCTGGAACTGCAAGTGGTATCAACGGAGCGCCTATTGATGACCCTGAACACCTGCATCATGAAAAGATGCAGGCTAAATGACATCAGTACATTGAATGTACGAGCATGTAAGGGGAAACACTAAAACATAACATATAGCTTGAACTGATAGAAAGGAAGACATACTCACCTCGTCTCAACTCAACTCGACTCAAGAATAATCAACTCAACACAAGGATACTCAACTCAACTCAATAATATTCAACTCAATTCAATGCGAAAGCAATGATAATAAGATGCAATATATAAAGCTTTGAAACAATATACAAGAACTCAAAATGTATAAAAATACAATAATAACTCTTTACTCTTATTTGGGAGATTCTCGAACTGACAACCATCATTATGAACTACGTGATTATACAACGTCTCGTCCACGTTGGCAGAACTGTCCTATACCTTAGCGGGGTATAGAACATCCTCAACTAAGTGGATCCACTAAGTTATGCTTTAAAAGCAATAAGGAATCATCTAAAAAGGTTGATCCTTTACCCATGTTGACAAACATGATTTATGAGGATTTTGAGTTGTCTGAAGTCATCTCCATATCGGTTCTTAACACTACTCCCAATAATATATATAACTCATGCTTATATGTTTAAAAACATAACTCTTCCTCTAGTTTGAGATAATTGCTCAAACTACCCTCTTAAAAGAGATAACTGCTCAAAAAAATATTTTTGAACTCGTAAACTGTTTTTAGAAATCAAAGTTTCTCTTTTCTCAATGTAAATATGATACATATGGAATACTTAGTTCTCTTATACTCAACTCAATTCATATTTGAAAGCTCTTTCTAAAAACTCATCTTTTACTTCCTCAAAACTCAGTTTTAAAACTCATAATTGGTTTTCATTGACTTCTCAAAACTTGTAACTCAAAATAGGGTTTATGTTGAAATATAGACATGAACGAAACAACTCAAGAACCTCAATGACCGTATAGAACTCAACACTCAGAACTCAAGAACTCAAGAACTCAAGGACTTAAGAGTTTGGAACTCAAAACTCAACGATACTACTCCTCTCAAGAACCCTCAATTCATAGAGTTCATGCAGAATTATGGACATGAACGACTCAACTCAAGGATCTTCATTCCTAACATATGAAAATTAAATAATTAGGAATATAGTTTCAAAAAGGATCAGGAACTCAATAACTCAGAATTCAAAGATACTACTCATCTCAAAAATACTCAACTCATAGGGTTCATGCGGAATTATAGACATGAACAACTTCACTCGAGGATCTCAATAACAATATAGGGACTCATGAATACTACTCTTTTCATTCTCATACTTACTTTCTCAAGAGTTAGCTCAAAACTATGGTTGATTACAAAAGACTTCTCAAAATGACTCAAAAGAACCTCTTGGACGTTCCTCTTACATTACTTTAATTTGAAATGTGAATTTAAGAGCTATAATTAGGATATAGGATCTCTCAGTGATTAATGAAAAGCTTAGATAGTTAGTAATAAGAAGAGAGCGATGACACGAATTAGAAAGCACTAGCGCGACGTGGAGAAGGATTTTATTTTTGGTCGCGAAATAATTTTTAAGACAGAGGACTATGTATCCTCTCCGCGACACGGAGAGGGGGTGATCGACTGGATACTGAAAATCTTAAGCGCCTCCACGATGCGGACCTGGGTGCAAATATTTACCCGATCTTTTCTTCCTCTCCCAATCTCGATTCAATTCATACCCAATGCAATTCCACTACCCAATTTCACGAATTTCATAAACCTGGACCATTTTCAATGAAACCCACACAAAGTTCATGAAGAATAGAACTCCTTCGCAAGACCTCTCACCTCAAAAACTCAACAAGACTCCATTATTAAAGAATGAAGCTAAAACCTCAAGAACTTCATCAAGAATCTCAATCAATAAATTTAAAACGAATTTATGGATGAAATTCACATGATTGGCGTGAGGGCGAACAAACCAAACACTATGAAATCTTACATATCTGGAAGAACAATGTTCTCGAAGAAACTTGAAGGAGAATCTTCGAAGATCAACCGTAGCCTTAACATTTCTTAAAGTTCTTGAGCGTAGAGATTTAAGAGTGAATGAGAGGATTTGATTATCAAAACTGATTTTCTACATATTTAAGGTAATTTAGATGAACTCCTAAGGGTTTTTAGGACTAAAATACCATTAAAAAAAATAAATAAAATGAGTTGGAAGTCGAAATATTTTTCTAGCAGACAGTGAGGTCCGTATTCACTCTGTAACGCGGAGCCATCGCGGAGCTGCTGCCAGGTTAGAGTGACATTAGTAAAGTAGTCATAACTTTTTACTTAGAGCTCGAAATTTAGCAAATTTAGTGGTGATGGAAAGAGAACTCAGAGAGCTTCGATTTGATAGGTCATGTGCCACCTAACTCTTTATGTACTAAAAGATATGGTTGATTTAATTTGACCCAGCAACTCAAAAAGCTGTTGGATGACTAGAACACATTTCTCTTTAGTTCTTTTTGAAACTAGAGGTGTTACATCTAGTGACCTAACACCTAAGAAAATTTAAAATCACTCGGAAAAATTCCGTTCACAATCGAAAAATGGTTCGAGTCTTAACTTAATTTTTTTTGGGGTGTTACATTATCTCCCCCTTGGGATCATTCGTCCTCGAATCGCGGCTGGTCTGGGAATGAAAAGGGGTTACTCTTACTATTTCTCTGACTTCTGGACTTTCCTACTAACCAATCCTTATAAGAATTAATTACTCATTCTCTCGTCACTTCTACCAACAGAACTTTCATGCATCACTACCAGGAACTGACTAATCACTCATCGTAAAACCTTATCTCCTTCTTCCTCCACATTTATAACCTTAGGTGGAATAAACACACCATCACTATCACAATAAGAAATAGCAAGCATCTTCTCTATCATCACACTACTACAATCATCAACACCACTCTCAAAACTAAAAAGGATCACTGAAAGAGCTTTAGGGCGAAAGATCATAAGCACGATTCATTTGAGAATTCTGATATAAGAATATGCATGACATAACATTATTTTGCTAGCCATTAAGAGAAAATCATGAATTTTTGAGACTGAGCGTACTATGAGACGTGAGGCTAATATCCATAACTTTATGGAGTAAGATTGAGATCTATTGGCTAAAGTCTTTGCCCCTCATTCTGGAAACTGAGCTTAGATGTGAATCTCTTTCAAGTGTATGAGCTTAGGTCATGGACACAATTCTGATATTAGGAATATCAACAATATGTTGTAATAACTGAACTTGAGGAATACGTAACATTAGGAATGGATTGATACATCACCTTAACTCTTTCAGAAGACCTCACTATCTCATCCTCAACACTTGACTTGATTTCTCATCTTATCATCTCTCCCTTAGGTATAAAGCTGGAACTTGAAAGCTATGGATATATTTCATCATCTCTACACTGGTCTACATTCCCTTTACTCTAATACTCGGGAAAGGCTTATCTCATGGTTACTGAACTCTACATAAGTAGGTACTAAGACTCCTTCTAAGACCTCTTACTAAGATGCTTCTATCAACCTCTTCTCATTGGCTTATAAGACCGCTTCATTTAACTCTTAAGGAAAATAATAATAATGCTTACATCAGCCTATTCCACATTGACAGCTCAAATATACTATCTAGGCACACATGGAAGATCATTAACTTAATTGGAACCTCGTTTGATTACATACAATCTCGGGTACACTTCTTACTGCTCTTGTTACTCTTATGACTTAGCCACACTTCACTGCTCTTATTTAAAAGTTAGAATCTCTCACTTGTACCACTAATATCAATTGTAGCTAACATCTCAATTCCTCACCTACTTTATGTCAAGTCTACCAGATCTTAAGACTAACATCATCACCCTTATGTTGCCATTCTTTTGATCACGACGCTCATCTCAAATTCAAGCTTAATGTTTAATACTAAACACAATTGTCAATAAGATTGCTCACATACTATACTAACTTACAACTACTAGATGAAATTAAGAAACATTCGCCCACTAAGTCCTCATGACGAGTAGTCAGTATTTATCTCTTAGTCTTCATACTTACAATTTACCGTCACACTTCCTTTCACAACTTAAGTACTATTTACCCACTCACTACACATCATTGGCTAACTAGTTCTATAGCTCTCTGAATATCATGGGATCTCCCAAAAATCATAAGTCTGGCTTAGAGCTATCACCTCATGAATAATCTGCTCTTCTATTCAACACCTACACTTGGTCGCTACTAACACAATGACACATCATCATAAACTCCTTTCTAGTTGAGGTGTACTCTAACTCATCCTGACTAGTAACTATTCCTCTACCTTCTATCATGAACTCTACACAAACTCATCACTTCTTAGTCTACCCATAATGGAAAACTCCTCATTAATAACTTACTGGGTGCATGACTATACTAACATAGCTTGCCTCATCACTATCTCTCTTTCTTAGATTACTGAACCTCTACATGCATTATTCTAATTTAAGGTCACTTTCACTACTACTACTCATAATCTCGTAACTCATACTATCTCTCGAGTGAACACACTACTCCAACTCTAAAACAAACTTCCTCATACAGCTCTCAACTGAAACAAGATTTAGAGAAGAGAGTACATCTAGCTTTTAGCTTGAACGCATGATTCATATGAATAAAACTGTATTCATTTGAAACTCAAAACATAACTCCCTCACAGGCTTATTTCAAGCCCCTCTGTAGTCTCATGACTTTCTCAAGATTTTTGCTGAGAGTTACTCCTCGATAAGGATCTGACTTTGCTTTTCAACCACCTTGAGTATGAGGGGTAGTCGATTGGATATGAGAAATGCATGATTTAGAATGAGTTCCTTATGACACAACTCTATTGCACGATTTAGAGTATGAAAAAAGGAAAACTTTTCTTAAATGTCTATAGTCCCTCATTTATAGAAGTGGGGCCCTCACAATCATAAATAAGATCTAAGTGACACGGCTTCATAGACACCCTAGGACACTTGAACTCTGTGCTCTGATATAAAGTTTGTCACGTCTAAAGCTTACACCCTGGACTTGGCCGGCACTCGAGAACCATTGATTGTCCCCAAACTAACCCTTGGCTTGGCTCAATACTCAGTGGAAGACTTACTTAACAATATAGGAACTCAAATGCAAACTCAAATCATAAAGATACTATTAATGAAAATATTTTAACTCAATATAATCCGAAATATTCAATAAACACAACCGATCAACTGGAGTCTTTAAAACATCAGAAAAGGGATGGGAAAATACTCTTCAACTACTACTGTCTATGAAGCCTCTAATACAATGATTGAAGTTGGAACAAGATATAACACCCCGATATTTGAAAGAACTAGAATTATAAAGAACCATTTTTGGAAATAATCAAATTTGGAAAGTTTGACAAGTTAAGCTAAGTATGAGTTTTGGGTCCAGTTCAAACGACTATAACTCCTAGCACATGATGAGTTAGGTGGGCTACAAGATTCTATATGAAATTCCTTTGAATTATCTTTCCAACTCCACCAAGTTTGCTCATTTTTGAGTTTGTATGAGGGAGATATGCCCGTTCGAAGTTGGGTTGTCTAGATAAGGAAAGTTAACCGCATTTTAAAGGGGTATTTTAGTCTTTTCCATATCCAATTAAGTTAATTCGTTTTTGGTAATTAAGTAGGGGTTTAAACTGAATTGGTTCAGTTTACAGACTCAAAGATTTCACGCTAGGGTTTTGAGAGAAGAGAAAAGAAGAGAAAAGAGGAGAAGAAGCCAAAGTTCATCGTTCTTGAGATTTCGCTTGTGGATTTCGCCAAGGGTTAGTCCTTAAGAGGTATGTGAGATCACATAGCGTTGGTTTCATTCACCCACGCGCCAATCATGATTTAATTCAGTGTATTTACGTTCTTGAAAGTAGAGTAATTGAGTTCTTGATGGATTTTGTTGAAGTTTTTATTGGGTTCTTGAGTTAATTTCATGAGATATGAGGTTGTTTTTGAGTAGATTCTCATATACTTTGGTTGGGTGTTCTAATCTAAGTGTTTGGGGAAAGAACCAATCGAATCTAGACGAATTAGGGTCGAAAAACAAATAAGAAAATTCATCAAAAATCTGGGGAAAAGGGGTGGGGCTCCGCGCCACTCAGAGCGCCCCACATCAGTGTCTGAAGTTTGGGCTCTGGGGCGCCGCGCCACTCAGAGCGCCCCAACCCAGGTTCTTTAGTTTTGAGTCTGGCACCCGGCGCCACTCAGTGCGCCAGGGTCGCCAGGTCCTCTACCCTTTCCGACTCCTTTCTGTTTGAGTTTCCTTGAATCGTACCTATGTTTTCTAGTTGATTTCTACACTCTAAGGTACGTCTAAACATTATGAGATCATCCATAAACATGAATCATAACCTTGAATCCATATATTCAAATTCAAGGAAAGTTAAGAGCCAAGTCTAGAGAGTTCTTAGAGTCCTTTCAAAAGTCTTTGCAAATGTTTTAAATTTGTTTTAAGACTTGAGTTTTGAGTTGAGTAAGAGTAATAAATGAAGTTCTTTTTTCTTCAAAAGAGTATATGGGGACTATGTATTCCCAAAGAGTAAATGTTTTCACATTTAAACAAGAAAGGAACCATTGATTTCCAAAAGAGCCTTTGAGCTAGTTTTTGAGTAAAGAGTAAATGTTTTCACATTTAAACAAGAGAGGAAATACTGATTTCCAAGAGAGCCTTTGGGCTAGTTTTGAGTAATTATCTCAAACCACAGAAAGAGTTATATTTTTAAATATATGAGCTAGTTACATTTTGGGAGAAGTATTGAGCACCGATTTGGGGACGAGCTTGAGTTCAGATACTTCATAGTCTCCATAAACCATGTAGCCAGCATGGGTAGAAAAGGGTCTTAATTTTTAGATGATTCCTTAGTGCTTTTTAGCATAAACTAGTGGATCCACTTAGTAGTTAGGTTCTATACCCCCCGGCAAGGTATAGGACGACCCTGGAAGCGTGAGGCAAAATATTGTACCATCACATAGCTCATATAGATGGTTGTCGATTAGAGACATTTCCACAGATATATTTTGTATTCTTATATACACAGAGTTATTTGTATTTTCATTTACAATCAGAGTTTATATTGTATCCTTGCATACAAACTGAGTTACTATTATATTTTTTCAATACACAAAGTTTTTATCCACATGTTTTAAAACTTTTCTTTATATTGCATTTATATTATTACCTTATATTGAAATGAGTTGAGTTGAGACAAGGTATGTTCCTTCAGTTCCTTTCAAGCTTCTGTCTTATTTTAGAATTTCCCTCGCATGCTCGTACATTCAATGTACTGATGCCATTTGGCCTGCATCTTTTATGATGCAGATACATGTAACCAAGATTAGCACCCAGCGCTTCATTGATCTAGTTGAGCATTCAGAGTCATTTGGTGAGCCTCCTTGCTTTCTGGAGGATCCCTTTTTATCAAGTTTTGTTATTTTAGTTGTTAGGATGATCGGGAGTCTTGTACCGACATCCCTCTTAGTATTTAGAGGCTTCATAGATAGTTAGTTGATGTTAGTTATTGAGTCTTTCCATTTCAGTTATGCTTGAGACTTGAGTTTCCACTTTGGCCAGTGAATGTTTAATTATAATACATTCTCATTTCTCTTTGAGCTTTCAATTTACTTTAAAAGAAAATTTATGTTGAGTAAAGTCTTCCGCTAAGAGTTAAGCCAGGCCAAGGGTTCGCTTGGGGCCAGGAATGGTTCTCGAGTGCCAGTCCAGCCCAGGGTGTAGGCTTGGGGCGTGACAAACTTGGTATCAGAATATATAGTTTAAGAGTCCTAGGGAGTCTATGAAGCCGTGTCTGTAGAGTCCTAGTTATCGGTGTGAAGCATGCCACATATATAATTAGGAGGCTGCAACATTTAGGAACTATCTCACTTCTTTCATACTCATTTCGTGCGATAGAGTTTATCTCTATTAAAGTTTCTTTAAAACTCATGCTTGCACGTGTCTTTCAGATCATGCCTCCACGAAGAGCTGTCCGAGGTCGTCCAGCTAGAAGGAATGTTGAGGAACAAGGGGTACCTAATGCACCTGAAGTGCGACCCCAAGGAGAGGTCACCAATGCTGAGTTCTGTGAGGCTATCCGGATGCTAAGTCAAGCTGTGACCAATCAAGTTGGGCAACAGAGAGAAAATCGACATGAATTGGTTGATACTTCTAAGATCCGTGAGTTACTAAGGATGAATCCTCCAAGCTTCACTAGTTCAAGTGTCACTGAGGATCCGGAAACTTGGTTGAAGAGCTTCAGAAGGTTTTTGAGATTATGCACGTTGCCGATGCTGAGAGGGTGGAACTAGCTGCATATCAATTGAAGGGTGTCACTATAATCTATTTTGATCAATGGAAAAAGAATAGAGCTGAAGGTGTACCACTTGTGAGCTGGGATATGTTTGAGGAGGCCTTCTTGTGGCGTTTCTTTCCCCGTGAACTGAGAGAAGCAAAGGTACAAGAATTCTTCACTCTTAAGCAGGAATCTATGAGTGTTGATGAGTACAGTCTGAAGTTCACCCAACTTTCCCGCTATGCTCCGGAGATGGTTGCTGACATGAGAAGCAGGATGAGTTTTTCGTTGCTGGGTTGTCTTGTTTGTCAAGTAAGGAGGATAAGGAAGCTATGCTTATAGGAGACATGGACATAGCAAGACTTATGATTCATATGCAGCAGGTTGAGGAAGAGAAGCTGAGAGATAGGGAAGAGTTTCGAAATAAGAGAGCTAAGACGTCAGGGAATGAGTACGGACAGCAGAAGAGTAATGCCAACCGGTCATCTTTCCAACAGAAGCAAAAGGGACCTGCTTTATCATCTGCTAGTGCACCTGCACCAAGAAATAGAGGTGAGTTCAATAATTAGAATTCACAGAATTTCAGAGCTAGACCTGCACAGTCTCAAGGTAGTATGGCACAAGGAGGTAATAGGACTCCCGCGTGTGCTAAGTATGGTAGGATCCATTCAGGGGTGTGTCATGATGGCTCCACTGGTTGCTTCTAGTGTGGTCAGAATGGTCACTTTATGAAAGAGTGCCCTAAGAACCGACAAGGTAATGGTAATGGGGGAAATATAGCCCAATCTTCTTCAGTTGCTCCACCAGAAAGAGCTGCATCTAGAGGAGCTACTTCAGGGGCAGGCGGATGCCATCACTAGTTGCCAAGAGCAAGAGGATTCGCCAGATGTTGTCACTGGTATGATCCAAGTATTTAATTTTGATGTTTATGCTTTGCTAGATCCAGGAGCGAGTCTATCTTTTTTGACTCCTTATGTTGCGATGAATTTTGATGTTCTTCCTGAGCAACTTCTTGAGTCCTTCAGTATTTCTACACCTGTTGGTCAGTCTATTATATCTGAGAGAGTCTATCATGATTGTACCATTTCCATCAATCACAATAGCACCATGGATGATTTAGTTGACTTAAACATGGTAGATTTTGATGTCATTCTAGGTATGGACTGGCTTCATGCTTGTTATGCCTCAGTTGATTGTAGAACTCGATTAGTCAAGTTCCAGTTTCCTAATGAGCCAGTTATAGAGTGGAAGAGTAGTTCAGCAGTGCCTAAGGGTTGTTTCATTTCGTACCTTAAGGCGAGAAAGTTAGTTTCCAAGGGGTGTGTCTATCACTTAGTCTGAGTTAATGATTCTAGTGTTGAGACACCTCCTATTCAGTCAGTTTCAGTAGTAAGAGAGTTTCCAGAAGATCTTCCCGGAGTCCCTCCTGAGAGAGAAATAGAGTTCGGTATAGATATTCTTCCCGATACTCATCCTATATCTATTCTGCCATATAGAATGGCACCAGCAGAGTTGAAAGAGTTAAAAGAGCAGTTGAAAGATCTCCTTGAGAAGGGTTTTATTCGACCAAGTGTCTCACCTTGGGGCGCTCTGGTCTTATTTGTGAGAAATAAAGATGGTTCTCTTAGAATGTGTATAGATTACCATTAGTTGAACAAGGTTACTATCAAGAATAATTATCCTCTTCCTAGAATTGATGATCTTTTCGATCAACTTCAGGGTGCCACTTGTTTTTCTAAGATAGACCTCAGATTTGGCTATCACCAGTTGAAAGTAAGGGAAAGTGATATCCCTAAGACATCTTTCAGGACCCGCTATGGTCATTATGAGTTCCTAGTTATGTCCTTTGGTTTGACTAATGCTCCTGCAACATTCATGGACCTTATGAACAGAGTATTCAAGCCTTATTTAGATATGTTTGTTATCGTATTCATTGATGACATTCTAAACTATTCAAGGAATGAGGAAGATCATGCTAGTCATCTTAGAGTAGTTCTCCAAACTCTTAAGGATAGAGAGTTTTATGCTAAGTTCTCTAAGTGTGAATTTTGGCTTGAGTCTGTGGCATTGTTAGGCTACATTGTTTCCGGTGATGGAATTAGAGTTGATACTCAGAAAATAGAGGCAGTGCAGAATTGGCCTAGACCCACATCTCCAACTGATATTAGGAGTTTCTTGGGGTTGGCTGGATATTATAGAAGGTTCATCGAGGGGTTCTCATCTATTTCATCTCCTTTGACTAAGTTGACTCAGAAAAAAATGAAAATTCAATGGTCTGAAGCTTGTGAGAAAAACTTTCAGGAATTGAATACTAGGTTGACTAATGCCCCAGTATTGACCTTACCAGAAGGTACTCAAAGTTTTGTTGTGTATTGTGATACGTCCAGAGTTGGATTGGGTTGTGTGTTAATGCAGAATGATAAAGTTATAGCTTATGCCTCCAGACAACTTAAGGTTCACGAGAAGAATTACCCAACCCATTATCTAGAGTGTCTGTCGTAGTATTTGCTTTGAAAATATGGCGTCACTATCTTTATGGTGTTCATGTAGATGTGTTCACCGATTACAAGAGTCTTCAGTATGTGTTTAGTCAGAAATAACTTAACCTCAGACAGAGAAGGTGGTTAGAGTTACTCAAGGATTATGACATGAGTATTCTCTATCACCCAGGTAAGGCTAATGTTGTTGCTGATGCCTTGAGTAGATTGTCTATGGGTAGTACTGCGCATTTTGAGGAAGATAAGAAAGAGTTAGCAAAAGATGTGCATAGACTTGCGCGATTAGGAGTTCGTTTAATGAATTCCAATGAAGGAGGAGTGGTGGTGATGAATGGGGCTGAATCATCATTAGTGTTCGAAGTTAAAGAGAAACAAGACCAATATCCTATTTTGCTTGAATTGAAGGTAAATGTTCATAAGCAAAAGGTGATGGCTTTTGAACTAGGGGGAGATGGTGTATTAAGGTATCCAGGTAGATTGTGTGTACCAAGGGTGGATGAACTTCAAGAAAGGATTATGGAGGAAGCTCATAGATCCAGATATTCTATCCATCCGGGTTCCACAAAGATGTATCGTGATTTGAGAGAGGTTTATTGGTTGAGTAGTATGAAGAAGGGCATTGCAGAGTTTGTTGCTAAGTGTCTAAATTTCCAACAAGTTAAGGTAGAGCACCAGAGGACGGTGGTATGGCTCAGAATATAGATCTTCCGAAATGGAAGTGGGAGATGATCAATATGGATTTCATCATAGGTTTAATACGGTCTCATAGACAGCATGATTCGATTTGGGTGATTGTAGATCGAATGACTATCAGCCCATTTCTTACCGATAAAGACTACCCATTTAGTAGAAGATTATGCTAAGTTGTATATTCAAGAGGTAGTCAGACTTCATGGAGTTCTAGTGTCGATTATTTTAGATAGAGGTGCACAATTTACTGCACAATTCTGGAAGTCATTCCAGAAAGGTTTGGGTTCAAAGGTGAATTTGAGTACTACTTTTCATCCTCAGATTTATCGTCAAGCAGAGCGCACCATTCAGACTTTAGAAGATATTTTGAGAGCTTGTGTGATTGATTTCAAGAGTAATTGAGATGATCACCTACCTCTCATAGAGTTTGCTTATAACAATAGTTACCACTCTAGCATCCAAATGGCTCCCTATGAAGCTCTTTATGGGAGAAGATGTAGATATCCTATTGGATGGTTTGAGGTTGGTGAAGTTGGGTTGATAGGACCAGATTTGGTTCATGAAGCTATGGAGAAAGTAAAGGTTATTCAAGAGAGGTTGAAAACATCGTAGAGTCATTAGAAATCCTATACAGATGTCAGGAGAAGAGAATTAGAGTTTGAAGTAGATGATTGGGTTTACTTGAAGGTTTCACCCATGATGGGTGCTATGAGATTTGGTAAGAAGGGGAAGCTTAGTCCCCGGTATGTTGGTCCTTACAGAATATCCAAGAGGATCGGTAACGTGGCTTATGAGTTAGAGCTGCCGCAGGAGTTAACAGTAGTCCATCTAGTATTTTACATTTCCATGTTGAAGAAGTGTATGGGGAATCCTTCACTTATCATACCTACTGAAGAAATTGGTATTAAGGATAGCTTATCTTATGAGGAGATTCCTGTTCAAATTCTAGATCGTCAAGTTTGCAAGTTGAGGACCAAGGATGTAGCATCAATCAAAGTTCTGTGGAGGAATAAATTTGTTGAGGAAACTACTTGGGAAACTGAGGAGGACATGAAGAAGAGGTACCCACATCTCTTCGAGTCTGGAGAAAGTCTAAATTAAGGTACTAATCCTTTTCTTGGCATTTACTTTAAGTTGATTTGTTGTGTTTACATTTTGCTTGTTGGGTGTTTGAGCTAGATGTTAGATGTTACACCCTTAGCCTACTAAGAGTAATCTCATTCGAGGATGAATATTTTCAAGGGGGAGATATTGTAACACCCCGCTATTTAAAGGAACTAGAATTAGAAAGAACTATTTTTGGAAATAATCAAATTCGGAAAGTTTGACAAGTTAAGCTAAGTATGAGTTTTAGGTCCACTTCAAACGACCATAACTCCTAGTACAGGATGAGTTAGGTCGGCTACATGATACAATATGGAAGGCCTTTGAATTATGTTTCCAACGCCACCGAGTTTGCTCATTTTCAAGTTTGTATGAGGGAGATATGCCCGTTCGAAGTTGGGTTGTCTAGATAAGGAAAGTTAACCGAATTTTAAAGGGGTATTTTGGTGTTTTCCATACCCAATTAAGTTAATTCGATTTTGTAATTAAGTAGGGGTCTAAACTGAATTGGTTCAGTTTACGCACTCAAAGATTTCACGCTAGGGTTTTGAGAGAAGATAAAAGAAAAGAAAAGAGGAAAAAAAAAGCCAAAGTTCATCATTCTTGAGATTTCGCTTGTGGATTTCACCAAGGGTTAGTCTCTACGAGGTATGTGAGATCACATAGCGTTGAGTTCATTCACCCACGCGCCAATCATGATTTACTTCAGCGTATTTATGTTCTTGAAAGTAGAATAATTGAGTTCTTGATGGATTTTGTTGAAGTTTCTATTGGGTTCTTGATTGTTGAGTTGTTGAGAAGTTCTTGAGTTAATTTCATGAGATTTGAGGTTGTTTTTTTAGTATATTCTCGTATACTTTGGTTGGGTGTTCGAATCTAAGAATTTGGGGAAGGAACCAATCGAATCTAAGAGTTTGAGGAAGGAACCAATCGAATCTAGACGAATAGGGGTCGAAAAACGAACAAGATAATTTGTCAGAAATCAGGGAAAAAAGGGTGGGGCACCGAGCCACTCCGAGCGTCCCACATCAGTGTCTGAAGTTTGGGCTCCGGGGTGCCACGCCACTCAGAGTGCCCCAACCCTTGTTCTGTTGTTTTCAGTCTGGCGCCCGACGCCACTCAGTGCGCCAGGGTCGCCAGGTCTCTTCCCTTTCCCACTCCTTTCCATTTGAGTTTCCTTGAATCATACCTATATTTTCTAGTTGATTTCTACACTCTTAGGTACGTCTAAACATTATGAGATCATCCATAAACATTAATCATAACCTTGAATCCATAAATTTAAATTCAAAGAAAGTTAAGAGCCAAGTCTAGAGAGTTCTTAGAGTCCTTTCAAAAGTCTTTGCAAATGCTTTAAACTTGTTTTAAGACTTGAGTTTTGAGTTGAGTAAGAGTAATAAATGAAGTTCTTTTTTCTTCAAAAGAGTATATGGGGATTATGTATTCCCAAAGAGTTAATGTTTTCACATTTAAACAAGAAAGGAAACATTGATTTCCAAAAGACCCTTTGAGCTAGTTTTTGAGTAAAGAGTAAATGTTTTCACATTTAAGCAAGAGAGGAAACACTGATTTCCAAGAGAGCCTTTGGGCTAGTTTTGACTAATTATCTCAAACCCAGAAAGAGTTATGTTTTTAAATATACGAGCTAGTTACATTTTGGGAGAAGTATTGAGCACCGATTTTGGGGACGAGCTTGAGTTCAGATAACTCATAGTCTCCATAAACCGTGTAGCCAGCATGGGTAGAAAATGGTCATATTTTTTAGATGATTACTTAGTGCTTTTAGAATAAACTAGTGGATCCACTTATTAGTTAGGTTCTATACCCCCAACAAGGTATAGGACGTCCCTGACAGCGTGAGGCAAAATGCTGTACCATCACATAGCTCATAGTGATGGTTGTCGGTAAGAGAAACTCCCATAGAGATATTTTGTATTCTTATATACACAGAGTTATTTGTATATTCATATACAATCAGCGTTTATATTGTATCCTTGCATACAAAATGAGTTACTATTGTATTTTCTCAATACACAGAGTTGTTATCCACATGTTTTAAAGCTTTTCTTTATATGACATTTATATTATTGCCTTATTTTGAAATGAGTTTAGTTGAGACAAGGTATGTTCCTTAAGTTCCTTTCAAGCTTATGTCTTGGTTTAGTATTCGCCTCGCATGCTCGTACATTCAATGTACTGATGCCATTTGACCTGCATCTTTTATGATGCAGATACAGGTAACTAGGATCAACACCCAGCGCTTCGTTGATCTAGTTGAGCATTCAGAGTCATTTGGTGAGCCTCTTTGCTTTCTGGAGGATACCCTTTTATCATGTTTTATTATTTCAGTTGTTAGGATAATCGGGGGTCTTGTCCCGACATCCCTCTTAGTATTTAAAGGCTTCATAGACAGTTAGTTGATGTTAGTTATTGACTCTTTCCATTTCAGTTATGCTTGAGACTTGAGTTGCCACTTTGGCCATTGAATGTTTAATTATAATACATTCTCAGTTATCTTTGAGCTTTCAGTTTACTTTTAAAGAATATTTATGTTGAGTAAAGTCTTTCGCTAAGAGGTAAGCCAGGCCAAGGGTTCACTTGGGGCCATCAATGGTTCTCGAGTGCCAGTCCCGCCCAGGGTGTACACTCGGGGAATAACACAAGACCCACGACATCCTAACAAACTAGAAAATAAATGTGAAATCCTCTGGAAGCAAGGAGGCTCACCCAAGCTAGTTGGAGCTGCAAGTGGTATCAATGGAGCGCCTGCTCTTGATGACTCTGAAAACCTGCATCATGAAAAGATGTAGTCCAAATGGCCTCAGTACATTGAATGTACGAGCATGTAAGAGGAAATACTAAAACATAACATATAACTTGAACTGATAGAAAGGAAGACATACTCACCTCGTCTCAACTCAACTCAACTCAACTCAAGGATACTCAACTCAACTCAATAATACTCAATTCAACTCAATATGAAAACAATTAATAAGGTTTAATATATAAAGCTTTGTAAACAACAGACAAGAACTCAAAATGTATAAAAATACAATAATAAATCTTTACTCTTATTTGGGAGATTCTCTAACCGACAACCATCACTATGAGCTACGTGATGATACCGTGTCTCACCCACGCTGTCAGAATTGTCATATACCTTGCCGGGGTATAGAACATCCCCAACTAAGTAGATCTACTAAGCTATGCTTTAAAAGCAATTAGGAATCATCTAAAAAGTATGATCCTTTACCCATGTTGTCATACATGGTTTATGAAATTTTTGAGTTGTCTGAAGTCATTCCTATATCGGTGCTCAATACTACACCCAATAGTATATATAACTCATGCTCATATGTTTCAAAACATAACTCTTGCTCTGGTTTGAGATAATTACTCAAACTACCCTCTTAAAAGAGGTAACTGCTCTAAAAAAATATCTTCGAACTCATAAAATCTTTTTGGAAATTAAAGTTTCTCTTTTCTCAATGTAAATATGATACATTTGGGAATACTTAGTTCCCTTATACTCAACTCAATTCATATTTTAAAGATCTTTCTCAAAACTCATCTTTTACTTTCTTAAAACTCAATTTTAAAACTCATAATTGGTTTTCACTGACTTCTCAAAACTTGTAACTCAAAATGGGGTACATGTTGAAATATAGACATGAACAAATCAACTCATGGACCTCAATGACCTTATAGAACTTAACACGTAGAACTCAAGGACTCAAGAACTCGGAACTCAGTACTCAACAATACTACTCCTCTCAAGAACACTCAATTCATAGAGTTCATGCAGAATTATGGATATGAATGACTCAACTCAAGGATTTTTATGTACAACATATGGCAATTCAATAATTAGGACTATAGTTTAAAAAAGGATGAGGAACTCAAGAACCTAGAACTCAAAGATACTACTCATCTCAAGAAAACTCAACTCATAGGGTTCCTGTGGAATTATGGACATGAATAACTCCACTCGAAGATATCAATAACAATATAGAGACACATGAATACAACTCTTCTCATTCTCATACTTACTTCCTCAAGACTTATCTCAAAACCATGATTGATTACAAAAGACTTCTCAAAATGAATCAAAAGGATCTCTTGAACTTTCCTCTTACTTTACTTTAATTTGAAATGTGAATTTAAGAGCTATGATTAGGATATAGGATCTTTCAGTGATTAATAAAATCTTAGATGGTTAGTAATAAGAAGAGAGTGATGACACGAATTGGAAAGCACTGTTGCGACGCGGAAAAGGATTTTATTTTTTCTCGCAAAATAATTTTTGAGATGGAGGACTCTATATCCTCTCTGCGACACGGAGTGGGGGTGATTGATTGGATATTGAAAATCTTAAGCACCTCCGCGATGCGGACCTGGGTGCAAATATTTGTCCGATCTTTTTTTCCTCTCCCAAACTCAATTCGATTCATACAATGTCCAATTCCATCACCCAATTTCATGAATTTCATAAATTGAGAACGTTTTTAATGAAACCCACACAAAGTTCATCAAGAATAACACTCCTTCACAAGACCCCTCATCTCAAGAATTCAACAATACTACATTATTAAAGAATGAAGCTAAAACCTCAAGAACTTCATCAAGAATCTCAATCAATAAACTTTAAGAACAAATTTATAGATGAAATTCACATGATTGGCGTGAGGCGAACAAACCCAATACTATGAAAGCTTACATACCTGGAAGACCAATGTTCTTGAAGAAACTTGAAGGAGAATCTTGGTAGATGAACCCTAACCTTAGCGTTTCTTGAAGTTCTTGAGCGTATAGATTTAGGAGTGAATGAGAGGATTTGATTATCAAACTTATTTTTCTACACGTTTAGGGTAATTTAGATGACCTCCCTAGGGTTTTTATAACTAAAATACCCTTAAATAAATAAATAAAACATGTTGGAAGTCGAAATATTTTTCTGAAAGATAGTGAGGTCCGTATTCACTCCGTAACGCAGAGCCATTGCGAAGCTGCTGCCAGGTTAGAGCGTTGTTAGTAAATCAGTCCTAACTTTTTACTTAGAGCTCAAAATTTATCAAACTTGGTGGAGTTCAAAAAAAGACTCAGAGACCTTCGATTTGATAGGTCATGGGCCACCTAACTCTTAATGTGCTAAAATATATGGTTGATTGAATTTGACCCAAAAACTCAAAAAAACTGATGGGTTACTAGAATGAATTTTTCTTTAGTTCTTTTTGAAACTAGAGGTGTTTCATCTAGTGACCTTAACACCTAAAATATTTAAAATCACTTGGAAAAATCCCGTTCATAATCGATGAATGGTTCGAGACTTAACTTAATTTTTTTTGGGGTGTCACAGTATGATTGCAGCACACAAATATATAATCTATTTTGATTCTGGAGACGGTGTTGTTCCAACTTTTTATGCTAGTGCATTTTGAGCATCCGGAGCTTAATGGACCATTCTTTTCTTATAAAATACACAAAGGGTCATTTATTTTTTCTATTAACCAAAATATACATATCCTTAGTATTGAGAGATTTATCTTCCGAATTAACTGATGGTAAACGACGACTATTTCTTTTGATTCTCGCTCAATACTGAGTGATTTTTAGTGAGTTTGTTTTGGCTCTCGCTCAAACCTGAGCTATCATGTTTTATTTTTTTTTAATTTTTTTTTACATCTCGCTCACATGAAAATGAGATATTCATATATATAATTAATTTTTAAAAAAGTTCTTCACTCCATTGTGACCGATTTTCTCTTCTTCTTTTTCCATCTTTCTCTACTCTGAGTGTTTTGACTCTTTTTATCAAGCTGCAAAAACACATCACACATTTCACACGAGATACCCATATATATATTTTTCTTAAAAAGAAGTTTACATTCTTGCTCCACTATGATCGATTTTTTTTAGACAAAAACCCATCACATTCACAACTTTTACTTTTTTTAAAATGACCCAAGCAGACCTCTTTATTGAAATAAATAAAAATGTACAAAATAATGGATCTAGCCCAAAGTGCTAGTCCACAAACTGAAACTCAACAAAACAAAATAATAATAAAAAAAAAGGAAAGTTAAAATGAGAGAGAACATATGAAGAGGAAAGGGTAGTAAATAAGAACCACCCAAATCAAAGATCTTTCTAGAAATGTTTGCATCTTCCATCCGTTGATTTTATTGCTGCTGAAGTGATTTCCATGGATTGTCTTTCACTCGAGGAAGATGACAGATCTGGGATTGCTGAAGATGAAGAATCCGACCTCAATTTTGTGGTAAGCTTCTATATGGTCTAATCTTGTATGCTTTCAGAAGCTAGCTACTTTTTTTTGCCTATAAATCCATTTTTAGAAACAAGAAAGAGATCTAAATTGTTTGTCCGACAACCTTGTGTTAGTATAACATCCCCTTCCACTAGATCTAGGTTCGGTGGGTTGAATTCCATTAAAGAATTAATTCCATTACTTGAACTTTGATCCATAAAAAAGAGTGCCAATTTATCATTATTTTAGAGGTTGAAATTGAGTTGGTCAGTGTTTAGGATTCTTTAGTCAGCTGCTCGAATATCGCTGAAACCATCAGATACTAGCCTTTTCTAATCACCATGTTTTACCTGTGAAGTTGTTACCAATAATAGAAATAGACTAGATGCATAAATGCTACCTATTCCTCACATGTCCTGGTTTTATATCATATGCAACACCTCAAAGTTCTCACCAGGTGTATGATAATGTAACCGAACGAATCTAATTCAGACATCAGCAAGAAGTAGAAGCATGTTTAATCAATGACCTTATTTATAACATCATTTAAGACGAAAATTGATACTGTGAGCAAATCTTAATGTTATAATTGCCTTATTCTCAGTTGTGGAATACCATGTTTTTATGTATTGATGATTTTAGTACCTGATAACGCTTAAATTTCCTCCTTAAAACTAGTTAAAAGGGACAACGATCGTGGCAATAAAAATCCAACGAAGACCCGGGTCGAATCCCATAGATAAAGGTATATCGTAGACAATTAATATCAAGAAATTTGAATTTTAAGATTGCTCATTTGTAATAGTAAGAACTAGTGGGTGGATGATTCCACCAATTTAATAAAAATCTTTGATTATCAATTATCACAATTAGACTAAAATTTCAAAGAATTCAAGAATTCACAAGCAATCTAGAGTTGCGGGGATTGGATCGATGTCACATAGGGGTAATTGTGCTGCTGTATAGTGATGAACATTCATGAATAGGCTAGGTCATCTTCAATGACGCTAATCATCTTTCGATCTCAAAGAATATATACATAGAATCTCCTTTCGATCTCATCTAAATGCCAAACTAAACAAACCAATACCTTACTCTATTCTCTTTTTTGATGCAGAAATAGGGAAAATATATCCGACCCATGACATCTATTTTCAAGCAAGTTACAAATATCTAACCTAAATTGCTAGTATTGAATTAATTAGTCACTCCAATCAATCTCTTTCGAGCATCAACTGGAGATCAAAATTAGGAATTAAGTTTGCAATCTTAACCCATAAATTAAACCCATTTTAATTAGCCCAAATTCATGTACGAACAAAAGCGAAACATAGCATACCACAATACCCACTACATTAAATCAACACCCAACCGCATAATTGTACCCCTAGATCTTGGGGTATTAGCCACCCATCACAAAAAGTAAAGACAATATTCCTTCCATAAAAACCGTCATGGGTAACATGAATTAAGGAATTTCAAGTAAACCCACTTCGGATTCAACTTCTATTTATCAAATTGAAGAGAAAATTGAAAAACCCCAACAGAGAGAAAGTGTTCTTCACAAAGGTCAAGTGTTTTATCTCTCTAAAATTTGGAACTCTCAACTCTGAAATAAAATTGGAAAAATGGAACACTTTAAATTTCTGTCTGCTTTGGGCTATTTATTGTTTCCCAAAATTTGGCCCAAAACCCCAATGTGCATCACATTTGGAAATATTAATGGAGCTCACTGAGCTCGTTCGGCGAATCACCACTTGTGTTCCAACTTGTCTTTTCATGCTCTAGGCTTCATGTGTTTGAACCTCAATAGGTGAGCTCGTTTGAGTCAGCCTTTCATATTCGGTGCATCGACGAGTACCACCTTAGTTTGCCTTTCACGCATTAAATTTTTCTCCTTGCACTGTCACTTTCGGTGATGATTAGCAAGGCCGCCTTTCTCATTCAGCGTATTGCTGTTGGAATTCGCTGACCTCTGTTTCGATAAATACAAGTGTTATTCACTGTCACTTTGGGCAAGGTCAGGATAACTAGGCAATTCGCTTATCTTGTTTGGCAATTAACTATGTATAGTTTGTATTTCTTTTTTGCATTTTTGGCCTTTCTTTCAATCATCAATCCTTGCCTTGTCCATTTTCCTTTATAGCTGCAAATTATAAACATTTCATTAGAATAGGACAAAATTAGACATTGAGAAAACTAATTATTGAGCTAAGTAGACCTCAAATGAGTGCAAATCCACCACTCATCAACACCCTCACCTTAAACTTTTACTTGTCCTCAAGTAAATGAAGAACATAATTAGCTCAATAATGGTATCTACAATAGTACTCAATGAGATCTAAGATGCAAGTGTCATAGCAAGACTACTATCAACAAAATGCTATACTCAATCATGATAAAAAAGCTTCAAATGATGACCAGTCGGTATCAACACAAGCTCAAGCTCACTTTAGCTTCTTGTCTAATGCAAGAATATGTCTCAACAAATGCATTCAAGTGCCCTCACATCAGGAACAATTCCATGCTCTCACAAAGAAAATAAATAAAGAAATAAGGAATCAATGCAACTGTCACTCTCTCATAAGAGAAACATATGCAAGCTTTGTCTCATAGATGTCTCCATATTTTCCAATCATCGTACAACCTAGTTAATGAATGATCTTAAGGGTCTTTTAGGCTTGTAATGGGGCCGAGGGTTAATGTTATATCAATTTGGCTTGGTGACTTTATATTTTCAAAGAATTATTGCAATCATCTCCACCCCTTCTCAAGTTATTTTCATTCTTTCTCATTTGAAAACTCAAACTTTGACTTTTCAATCAATTTATTTGGACTCCCCTTTATTTCATTCACTTCTCTTTTTTATTTTCATTTTTCAAAAACATTTTCATCACAATGATTCTCTTTTTTTATAAGTAGGGGTTCCTTCTTTTTGTAACAAACTTCAAAGTTGAGTCTCATTTCATCTTTCTTTGCCTTTCATTCTTCATTCCTTTCTACACCCCAACTTAGACTTTTGGCCTAAGTTGGCTATTCAAACATAACAATGCTTCAAAAAAGATTTTAGGTGAGAAGGTAGGGACGATTTGGTTCAAGAGTCTTTCTTTTGGTTTTGCCAACAAATAAGTTAGGATCAAATGGTGCCAAAATGGATGCACACTCTCACAATGTAGTCACAAAATATTATGGACATTGGGTTCCCTCTTTGAATTTTTGCCCAAGATCACGTCTCACATTCACCAAGATTCAAACAGTTGGACTAACAAGACAAATTTTAGCACTCCACACACATGCTTTCAAGTAAGAGCTCACCACATATGGCACTTTGAAACACACTCATTTAGCACATCCTGAAAAGATCAAAAGCGTACATGCGATGTTCATTGTAAGACTCACATCAAAACGAAGTTAGTCAACAAAAGACTCAAAGATATCACTTAAAAGTGCAATCACATTGATGTAATTCTGCTACACCAACACTCTACATCATGCTTGTCATGAGTACTATCAAGACATCGATGTTGAACACTATCGATCCTCAAATCATTATCAATGAAAACTTCAAGCATTTCCTGATTTTTTAAACTTATGGGGGGTTGCAAAATCAAGAGAGAATGAAATATATAAATGAGGCACACTCAACCAAAAGAAGAACTATAATATAAATAAAAGTAAAGTAATACAATCATCCAAAACTCAAATTAACAAAATACAATAAAAAAAGGGAATATTGGTTCGAAGGCCCTCACCCCACCAAAAATATACAATAAGTTTCCTCAATGCGATAATAAGAAAAGTACGGGATGATGAGATAAAAGGGTCTTCTGAAAGGCTATGCTAGTGGAGCACTCTCATATGGAGTCTCCAGAATGGAAGAATTATTTGAGGCATCAATGCCTGACAATAGGATCACTAGAGGAAGAAGTGAAACGGGGCATCAATGCCCGTCTCAACACTCGAAGGATTGGTGGAGTCGGAAGAGACTTCACTGGAGACTCCACTCGGACAAACCAGTGAAGTCTCCTGAAGGAATCTCTCCACGGTTTCTTGAAGAATGAACTCCTCGGTCTACTCCTCCTCATCCGTCTTCTCGGCCAAATCATTCTCGGCCCTCTCAATATCATCGTCATCATCGAAGGCAACACTCACAGCTGTCTCAAGCTGCTCGTTGGGAAGAGGCTCACTATTAGCATCTGGGGTTACGCGGAGGTAGGTGCATCTGGTAGGGGAACCTTGCCCTATAGCATAGATATATCTACGGACTTCAACTAAGTCACCTCTGCTCTCAATATAGAAAACTCCTCTCTCATGGTGTCTAGTGCACCAGAACTACAATTGGCCTTTTCTTGGGCCTCAAATCTCGCAGTGAGGTTGTCCAACCTCACACCATAGACCTCAACCAATCCCTCACACCTACTTACTCTCTCTCTCTCTCAAAGGACATAAAGCCTTTTCAATGGCCCTATCAATGATCTTGGGGCATGTCCGTCTCAACCTATGCGGCTCGAACATCCACTAACCTGGCAAGGCTACCCATCTGATAAACCATGGCCTGAGTCAAAGGAGGCAGAGTGATAGGAGTAGGTTTAGGCCTCACAGAAGCAACAATTGTAGATATAGTAGTAGTAGGGACACAAGGCACAGTAAAATAAGATGACATCATTGTCTGCTCCATAGAAGGAGCAGTTGTGCTGGCCTCAGCCGCTAGGGTAGTGGGATCAACTACAAGCATCGTGTATGGTGGTAGAGGCTTCCTTTGAGCCACATCATCCCTCAAATACTCATCCTCAATCTTTCAAATGTCGTTGGAGGTGGACGACATGATCTTCACATCAGTCTTATTGAAAGGAACTCCTGCACTCTCGCACTACTAAGTGATAAGAACTAGGAATGGGAGATATGTCTGCTCTTGCCAAGCCCTCATAAGAATCTCATGGACAATGATCGACTCGATATTGAGCTCAATCTGATTGATTATACAACGCACTTCATTTCTTTGGGAAGTTTGAGAATGGACTCATTTTGAGACAACATCAGATTGCTAGTGATGAATCAAAACCAATAGCGGCCCACTATATTCATATCTTTCTTTTCAATTGGCTTCCCTTCCTCCATCCATGGAGGGGAAGCATCTGCAATAAGAGGTGCCAGCCATTCCTTGTGGGCATCCAATTTGAACTTCATCCGGAGTTGGAATCTATCAGGCAAGTTGCTTTTGGTGCAAAGGACTTCCTTTACTTTACCAGAATCACAAGACAGTTTCTTACCACATATTTCTACTTCTTGAAGGGGCTTCCAGACAGTGCCTTTTTTCTTCTTGGGAAAGGACTTATCATAGGCGTCGTAGAACTCCCTCACCCACTTCAGCACATATGGTTGTTTGGCTTTAGTGAATTGCTCAAACTTGTGAAATTTAATCGCTTCCTATATGGCTGGGTAGTCACTCATGACCCTATCAATTGAGAGCGTATGCTTTTCCAAAATAGTCCATTCTCCTTCTACCTTGAGCCTATTTAAGGCCCTTGGAGCTATTATTAGGAGAACGCGGGAGGCATGAGTTGGATCTTGTGGAGGCGTTGCTAACTTGGAGCGAATGTTCACCTACTTGGTGGAAATATATTTCTAACTTTATTTCCCTCGCTGTTAATGGTCTGACCCTTAAAAGACTCTGAGGGCTCATTAATAGATATCTTTTTTTGTTTCTTTAGAGGAGGAGGAGGAGGGGACTCTTTGTCTGACTCCATATCTGATGTTACCACTTGCGTACCTCTTGTATTAGCAATTACCTACAAAGCACACATTCAAATATAGGATTTATGAAGGTTAGTTGATATGAAATGAACTTCGAAACATAGTTCAACAAATTATCCTGTGGCTCACCTAACGGGAAGACGGATTGCCAAATAGGATTAGTGAGATCCGGTGAGCTCACCAAATCAGACAGTAGCAAAAATATCATGAATCAGGCATAAAAGGCCGAGTCACTTCAGACTCAGCGATTCACCGAGTTGTTTTTGGTGGCTAAGATAAGTCCACCAAAAGGTGATATCCACTCCCACTCGGTGATTAGCCAAGTGGGTTCGGGGGACTAAGACAATCCCACCAAATGGGACAACACCAATGGTCATATATATGCTAAAGAAGGCTAGCTGGGGCTTATTCGGTGATTCACCTAACCTCCTTGGTGAGCTAAGACAAGGCCACTGAATAGGAAGTGTTCAGCCAGTGCCTAATTTTTACAGCTAAAACAAACATACACAACAAATACTAGTTTCCCAACATCATTAAAAACAGCCTATATGTTTATCTACCCATGAGTACTCAAATTCCCCCCCTCCAAATGTTTCTAAGTATTGCTCAAATTGATGATTTTCCCTTGAGAAAATAGTCACCCTATCTATCATTGGGAAAATTCATGAAATTAAGTCAACACAGGTTAATCAAACTTCACCCACATCAAATTAGACTCAAACCAATCATTAATAAGTTCAATTTCAAAATTCAACCAACATAATCAAGATTAGCATTCTACAGGAATACACATTCAAATAACTCATGGGTACAGTTCAAATCACACAATATAAAGCTACCCAATGAATTCTAAAAATCAACAAAACTTACTGGCTTCAAGCCCATACCCATATTGCAATTTAAAGCATGAAATTCTCAATAAAAAATGAAAACCAACCTTAGTAAGAAGCACAAGTCGAGAAAATCAAGGAATCGAGGTTTGGTTGAAAAAAAATGCAAGCAAAATCACTCCTTGAACTTTGGAATCACACACTAAAGGCTCATAATCACTCAAATGAAGAAATATAAGACAAAGGAGAGGAAAAGACTTTAAGATATCAAAGGGTTTGATTTTTAAATTTGAAAAAACCCTTTCCCTTTTTATATCAGGCCCGTTTGACGGTCACGATTAACGTTGTCGAACGTGTTAGTCGAATCACTAATTAAGGCTCAAGCTCGCTGAATATGCTTGAACGAAAACCAAACCCGAAGGCTGATTCGGAATACCCGATGGATTGCGTGTAGTGCACTTCAGTGAATTACAATTTGGAGCTCTGATCGCTGAAATTGACAGAAAACTTTCCCACATGTTCAAGCTCAGAAGGAGGACAAGAATGAGACTGCTCAACACCTTCGGCGTATTGCCGTTTAGGTCTTGGCATCATCTAATGTTCCCCTTTTCAACCTTACAACTTCTTCTCAACCTGCACCCACATTGCACGTTATTAAAAGCAATAAAAACAAAAGTAAAGACTTGAGTTGCCTCCCAAGAAGCTCCTTATTTAACGTTGTGGCATGACATAGTTCTCAATTTCTCAACATTCATTCTTGGGATTTGGAACGGTGTCACTAGGCAACTTACCCTTTTGCCTTGAATTGAGATGAGTAGAGATTTTGCACAATTGAGCCTCCAGCTGCTTGATAGATACCGAATGAGAATTCAATAATTGGGATAAAGTGGAGAAGTCATTCTTAAATTCCTTCAATAATTTGTTGGACCCTTCAACCTTACTGAATATCCTTGTAAGCATTTCCTTTGGTTCGACTTCCTTCTAGCCCAGCTAGATCCTTTGGACTTGGACGATCATGGGGCGGCACATAACTATCTTTGTCAGCCTCTCTATCTCGCCAATTTTAACCTCATCAATCTTTCCAACCTTTGTTCCCACCTTGTCATTGATAATTTGTGTGAGAACCCCCCATTTGGTTTCCCAAATATTGAGCTTCTTCATTGTATAATGCCCCAAACTTGGCATCATCCGGGCACTGCCCACTATGGGTTCACACATATTGGAGGCTCTTTTTTTAAATATTTTGTCTTTCTTTGGGTTATAATCAGTGATTTTAATGTAGTTTTCTTCATATTTACCGGAAAATGAAATGGAAAATGGACTTCGAAGAAACCAAGTGGAATTGGAGAAAAAAGAGGTCAAGATCTGAAAGTTTAAATTGCATACAAATAAAGTTCCCTCCGTGAAAAAGCTTGATAGACCGCAAATGCGGAGTTCTAGTCAACCCAGTACCGAGAACGCGCCCGAGTGGCCATGAAGCAAAACTTTGGTCAACGGAGGTCCGAAAATGCGCTAAGCTAGTCAACTCAAGTCCGCAAACACAGAGTGTCACATTTTCAGATCATCTGGGCAGATTGGTAATTTCCCTATCTTTATCCCAAAACCCTTTTTACACTGATGAGTAGTTTAACTAGGAAACGTTCTATATCAACATAGAGAGTTGTTCTTCATCTCTTAGCTTAATTTTTGAAGACTAATTTGTAGATTATAATTTGGGGTTGAAACATTGAAGGCAAATGGCCTCAAATTTCAATTGTGGATTTGGAGATTGTGTTCTATAATAGTAAATTTCTTTTTCCCTTCTTCATTTCATTGTTTTTAATCACATGTGAATGCGGGTGTAGTTGTTTGTATGAAATTAGGGCTTTTGTGCTAGAAATATACAAAGCTATTTGGATTTTTTATTGATTTCTCTATTGCTTTTGTAATTTCTTGTTTTCATGTTTGATTTCATGAAATAAATTCAATCTAGTTTTTATGTTTGAATTTATGAGTTGGGAGTGCACGCTAAATCCTAACTTCAATCTTCGTGTGTTGCTTGAACATAGAATTCGTGAAGTGGAGAATTAGATTTATAATTGAATTTGAGCTTTGAATCTTGAATTTGAGACTGAAAGGATATATTTTAGGGTTTCATTTTTGAGTGTAAGATTTGCTTGAAAGAGAGGTCTAAGTTAAGGTACTGGGTTATTTTGTATTGACGCGATTGAGACCACAAGGAGATATTGTGATATAAACCTTTGAAACCAAAAGGAGATTAGGGTTGAATTAAGATGATCTAGCCTATATATTATTGAATGATCTTGGTTTGAATTGCAATGGATAATTGAGTGTTGATTAAATCTTTAATTTTCCCAATTCCCACATATCCCTTGCTTGATATCGTCTTAGAAAAATTTCCTTTTATTTGATAATTTTATACATTGTTTGTTTAGATTCAAACTAGTATCTAGTTAACCTTTATCTTTTCAATTACTGGTACGTTGTTCCTTGTGGGATTCGACCCTGGCTCTTAGTTGTGTATTTTTATTGACAACGACTGTTGTCCCTTTTAATTGGTTTTAAAGAGGGCATTTGAGCATTATAAAAAATGGCGCTGCTGCCGGGGAGCAGTTAGGTGTATTGAATTGATTGAGGATTTCTAGTTTACTTGTTTCTATTAAGATTGTGAATAGTTGTCTTTATTTTCTTTTGTTTTGTTTTTATGGCTTTTATGATCGTTTCATCTTTGGGAATGGTATCACCTCCACTGACCCATGGCCTTTCGATGAAACAAATGTATTAAGTGAATTGAGGCTTAGGGACATGGATCAAAAGCTGAGTTGGGGCAAGAAAGCCTTATTCCCACTCCCAAGAAATGGAAAGGTTTCGAAAAAGGCACCTAGCTCAGCGCTATAGCATGTTCGATCTTGAGTTTAGACTTTTCACTCTTAGGGCTAAGATGATCGAAATCGTGTGGGTGAAAACTTCTCATTATCAAGTGGCCAGAAAGAGCGTAGAAGAGTGTCACGACTTGCACCTTACTTAGTGTGATGAGATAATCCAACTCATGTTTGGGATTGAAGCGTTTAAACACAATATAAGAGAAAGGATTGAGGTGGATATAGAAAATATCTTGAGCTTGTTCAACTAACCCAAGTAAATAACAATCCAAGAAAGCGAAATAAGTAGCATGATACTAGAGTTGCAAGAAAAGCCAAAAAGAACATAAACATCAACTTTATTTAATGTGAAATCGAGGGTGTCACACTATTGTGGGCCAACAATCATGAAAAGAAATATTCAAGTTGCTTAATAACCCTCTCATCCTCAATCTTTCCCAATGGTCCAAAATGGAAGAATGATGCGAAATTGGGTAAGAAATTCAAGTCTTTAAAGTGGAGAGATCAAGTGAAATGTGTGATTCTTTCGGGCACTCCCCATGCTTTTTGGAGTAACTATGATCTAAAGTTGGGGAGAATGTTCATTGCCTCAAATTGGAAACACAAAGGGTGTTGTACCTGACATAACGCCGCAATGTTAAATTGTGCGCTTGATGGGAGGCAACCGATCGATATTCAATTTATTTTAATTTTGAGTTTTTGATTTCCAAATTAGGTTTAGTTTATGTTTTGACTAATTCTTACTATTTCAAAGACTTTGATGATTATTTGGAGAGGTTTGGAATTGAAGTTTGGTGTTTACATACCTTCTAAATTGAACTTGGGATGGTTTTTAGGCATCCAAACCCGCCTAACTTTAAAGGATTTGTTGTGCTCTTCACTCATTTTTCAAGTTCTAGGGGAGCATCTCCAGCATCTTCATCTTCTTGAGGATCATTGTAATTGACAGATATGTGATAACACCAGGAAATATCTCCAAACTCTTTGTCAACCTTCTTTTTAGATGATGCATCATGCTCACTCTGGTCATAATATGATATGAAGAGCCTACACTTTCATCATCCTCATTGTGGTCCTTGGTGTAAATCACGATCTGAGTCTTTTCCTTTAGTACCTTTCTACATGAAACGATAATTTTCACCTTTTATCTCATTATGGAAGGAAATAAACTTATGATATCCTTTTAGACCATAGGTAAAACATACGTTATCTCCCTTAGATAGATTCTCTGATGCTTGTTATTCTTCTTCTTCAACAGACCCAACCTCTCAAACATAGAAGTTCTTGAAGTCGATTTTCCTAGTCGATCAAAGATGGAAAGTATTTTTATTGGAAGAAATAAACTAATCATCTACAGTGATATAGTTGTTACTTGGCTTTATTATGGAGATGTGAACCGGTGGCGGTTGTCTATAGCCTAAGCCTTATCTATGGGAATTTCCTTAACTTTGATGTCTCATTAGGGTTGTATCTAGCCTTCACAAAAACTTGTGAGCATATGGATTAAGGCCTTCTTATGTGCGTCTTTTAGGGAGTACCATATTTCGCTGTGGATTTGAGCTATTGATTTTGCCGATAGATTTGTAGACAAGTTTACTGCAACAATCTGTTTGATGGTAAAAGTTAGTCCTCTTAGTACATTTCCATGGATGTAAGATGATTGACCTTCCTTTTTCTTTACGTTTGGTGCATAGTGGAGTACAAAAGTCAACTTCTTTTTCAAGGACATGATATTCCCTTAATTCAGAATGGAACAAGGTTCTTTAATTTTAAATTTGACTTTTCTGATAACCACATCAGCTCTTTTGCTTGCAAGCTTATATGACTTGATTGATTTGACATCATTAGGTTTTGCCTCTTTCACAATGTAATTCTTCAAATAGAATTTTGCATCAATGATGTGTGACTTAACTTCAGCGAAAGGATTATCATCCTAAACTATTTTCCTTTCAATTTTGCCTTTAAGATACTTCAAATATTGATAGTAAGAAAATGAGACAATTTTATTATCATGTACCCAAGGCCTGCCAAAACAATATGTTTTATAAAGTCTTTGCATAGATCATATGTATCCATGCGCTTGATCTTAATTGTTCCATGTGGATTTCTTTCTCTTGATCTTAATTGTTTCATGTGGATTTCTAACTTGATAGAGCCTATGGACCTCTGTCCCCTTGAATGAATCCTTGTATTAATTAAATGACTTGCGCTTAATTCTTCAGTCGTGATGCCAAGTTTCTTCAATGTGTGGATAGGAAGAATGTGGTATCTATCTTTTTCATTTATCAAAATTATGTTTATCTTCTTCTCTAGGACGTGACCCACAATATATAAAGGACGATTGTGAAACATTTCACTAAATAGAAGATCATTATTTGTAATTAATTCTTGTATCACATGCATGTAATTCTTTGGAAGAAGGTTCAACACGCTTGTAAGAAGGTGAAGGAGACACCACTGATAAAATTTCTCTCGTTGTTTTTTATTTGTCAGCAGAAAGCACCTTTGATGAGGTTTCCCTCATTGTTAATTTTTTATTAGTATTGAGGCATGACCTCATAATTTTCTTGAGTAGTCTTTGTGCAGAACCACCTAGGCAATAATTCTCCTAAACTCACAGGACGTCGAGGATTATGGTGGTAATGCACGTCTACCTTTGCCCCTTTTGGATGCTTAATTGATTTATGTTTTTTAGTCTTCTCACCATCCTACTTCTACTTCTAGTTTGTTGCTAAGATGATTCTTTTTGTAATCTAGCCTTCATCACTGCCTCCATCAACTTGGGATTTGTCGTGCTCCAACGGCTCTTCTTCACGCTCTTCAGAGGTATATAATTGGACTTGATCAAGAGAGACAAATATGATAAAGATTTGGTTAGAACTAGAATCTTATTGTCAAGGTTAATTCTCTTTTCGTTAGTCAATTGCATAATTCTATCCTTGAAGACAAAACATTTATCAAAAGGGTAACCCAAGAGGCTATGATACTTGCAATTAGCTTTAGCTCAAACAATTCGTCAAAAAATTTGAAACTTACGAATCTAGGAATGTGTATTCCCTTTTTTGCATCTCCCTCATGGTCAACTTTTGATTCGGACTCTCTTAGAAAGTCGTCTTAAAACTTCTCTTCTTGTTTTCTTTTGTAGTAAACTTCAAAAGTGATACATTGACATTGATGAATTTTTTGTTGTTATTTTTAGGCACAAATTTACTCCATATGTTGGGTTCCTACTTGTCCTTTCCTTTGCGAGAATCATGGACAAACATCACATCTTTTCTAGTAGAAGACATGCACAACCCCATATCGCGAGGTTAATTAGCTAAATCTTTGAAAGAAATTGGATTTATTCCCTGTACGATGCAAAAAAGCTCTCAGTGCATTCATTAGATACACATTTCTATTGTAGAAACTTAATTAAGTCTATCTTGCAATTTAGGCTCGCATTTCTCTATCTATTTGTGAAGTTTATATAAAGTTCATTCTTCGTTTGGCGAGTATTTGTGAGTTCTACCATGCTCAGTGTGCACCTTGTTCTATATAAGTGGTTAAGAAACTCTTTGTCATGACCCAGGGGTACACCCTAGACGTAACATGGCATACAAGACCCCGAGAGGCCTCATATAAGCCACTTAGCTTTCATAACATAAGATAATAGAAATGAGCGAAAATTTAAAATATTTTCAACAACATCAAAGTATTTTATAAATGAAGCAGAAGACTATTACACTTTGTCTCAAACCATCTAAAACATGAATATCGTTGGGACACAGCCCATACAATAGTTCAAAACATAAAATGAAAGAACATAAGAGAAATGGTGGCTATATCCTCGAATGCTATGAGGACTCACCAATCTTCGATCCTTGCTTCTACTAAGATCCTAGCCACGGGGATGAGAATCGATATCGCCGGACCCTACATTTGGATAAGAAATGTAGGCAAGAGTATGTGTTAGTACAAACATGTACTAAATATGATAGCTAACATAAACATCAACATGAGCATAAGAGATAACAACATAAGTCATAAGTCATAAGCATAATCAATGCACATAAATCATCATAACATATCAACATAGGAGGAACACTTCTTGAAGTAACCTCAACTTATCCTTAGTCAATGACTTGGGTCATCCACCTCTAGTCATACATATCAAGGAAGGCAACTCTAGCAACAATCCAAGCTAATCATTCATCATACAAGCAAATCTCATATTAAAACATACTTACGATACTTCCTTGAAGTAACCTTATTTCATCATAAACATGCTATTTCGGTTGGGGACTAGTCCCTCCTTAGCTATTTATACTATCCATGGAAGGGTACTACTTTACTAATGCAAGCTAACTCATTATCCATGAATGGTTAGTATTTACCAATTCAATGCTACCAAGGAAAAACACCTCATTATGCTAGACCAAGCTATCATGGAAAGCACCCTCTCATGAAAGTTCAAGCTATCCAAGGAAGGGTACTATTGCTGAATCCAAGCTATCATGAATTGGCATGGCCTTGCCAAGACAAGCTACCATGTAAGCATATCATTATGCTAGTTCAAGCTATCGAAGAAAGGGTACTATTACTCAATCCAAGCTATCATGAATTGGTATGGCTTTACCAAATGAAGGTACCATGTAAAGCATCCTATTGTGCTTAGTTCAAGCTAACTTTTGGAAGGATACTATTGCTCAATCCAAGGATATCTATGAGATCTAATAACTCAAGCTATTCATGCAATGGTCTTGTCTTACCAATTCAAGCTAAGTCTTATCTACCATAGTTCGTAGATGCTCTGATTCATTTTAGGTGAGCAAGCCTTTCAACCTAGAATCATTCTATGTAAGAAAACCTTTCACATTCATACATTCTTAAGGTAGATTATGTGGGTAAAGTCCTTCCACAATAATTCTGTCTAATAATCTACCATTATCATATAAGCTTTACTCTCAAAGCCCTACTAATCATATTTCATCATATTAGCTTTACTCTTAAAGCCCTAACAATCATAATTCATCATATTAGCTTTACTCTCAAAGCCCTAATAATCAACATTCATAACTATATGATTTACTCTCAAAGCAATACTTCTCATAATCATCACATATGCCTAGATCTCAAGACATTCTAATCATACTTCATCATATAGCCTTAATCTCAAGCACTACTAATCATGATTTATATCTATATGCTTCATTCTCAAGCAATCTATAATGTACCATATAAATCCTATATGAATACATCTAAATCCACAATTTCCCCTTTCATAGAGTAAAACCCATCTATATCAAATTCATCTAAGAATTATGGGTTAGGCATGGGTACATGCAATTTCATACTAAAATCATTGCATCTACTCGATTCAAGTATAAAAAATCATAATCCACTCAATTGGATCAACATTCATCAATACCCACAACATTGGAAGAAACCCTAACTCTAATTGGGGATTTCATCTTCTCAATTGGGGAAAACTTAGGGACTCCATGGATGGAAGGAATCCATGGATAAAAAGATATCATACCTTGATTACAAAGCCCACAAATGCTTGAGGATTGGAGACTTGACCTTGATCCTAGCTCCAAACTCATTCTTCTTCTTCAAGTTCTTGAGAGAGAAATATTTGAGAAGAAGACTTTAGGATTTCTTTTTGATTCTTAGGAGAATGATTTAAGTTGGGGAGGGAATTTGGGAATAGAATGCTTATATACGTTTCTAGGTGAAGGGTAAAATGACGTAGTCTAGTCTTGAGAAAAATCTTAAAAGACATAAAGGACCCTAACTTAATCCTGAAGTTGTGCACGCTGAGGCTCGCCCAAGGGGACTTGGCGACTCGCCAAGTGAGCCCTTGGCTCGCCTAAGTTTCCAGTAAGTCACCTTAGGAGGCAGGCCACTTAGGCGATGGGGAGGGTACCATTGGGGATGCGCCGACTGGAACGGTGAGCCCGACCTGGCTCGCCCAAATTTCCAATAGCTAGGGTAATGGAGACTGGCCACTAGGTGAGGTTGGTTGGACTTGGCGGATCGCCAAATATCTTTGGCGATCACACTTTATTTCGCCGAATTGGCTAAGGAAGGAAATGTTTTCCTTTAACAATTTCCGAGGTGTTTCATTATCTCACCCTTGGGAACATTCATCCTCGAATGTAATTCTAGGCATTACTAGGAGAAAAGGACTCTAAACTAGCAACCCATCATTTATGCAACTCTTCTAAATGCACACGACTAAGGAGTAAACATCAACCCCTAACTATACATACTCAATGCATCATATGGAAGGTAGGAGCTACATATAACAACCCAATATGCATGAAATTTCAACATTTCTCATGTTCAAGGAGGAACTATCATCTCCAAGATAAAAGAATTCTCAACACAATCTCAGGGAGCCTATATGCAATCTATTCTCAAAGCATACATTCAAGGAGGAATCTTTCAACTCCAAGCTAAGGGATGTTCATCAATTCATCTCATGAAGTCTATAGGAAAATCATACTCAATGCACAAGAACATGAGGAAAAATCAATCATATAAACTCTTTTTATTTCAAAAAAAAAAGTTTTCATGAACATGCATAACATAAGGAAATCATGGGAACTTCTAAAACACACATGACTTCAAACAAGGAGCAAACTATGAGGAACTCACTACCTCTAGCTAGGGTAGAAGGAAAAAAATGGGGTTATCGGGACATCATATCGGCCTCGGCCTCCCAAGTTATACCCTGAACTAATAGATTCCTTCACCATACTCTCACAGAAGCTACTTCCTTGATTCTCACATTCTTAACTTTCCGGTCTAACATCTCAACCTGAACTTCCTCATAGGAAGAACTTTCATCAACTCCCCAAACCTTCTATGGGAACTATGGATGTTAGATCTCCAACACACTTTTTCAAACTAGAGACATGGAAAAATAGATGCATCGATGCCAACTCCTTAGGCAAACTAACTCATAAGCAACCTTACCTACACGTCTCCAGATCTCATATGGGTTTACAATACGGGGACTAAACTTCCCTTTCTTACCAAACTCACTACACCCTTCATTGGTAAGATGTTTCAAGTAAACCCCAAATCGCTAGGAACTCACAATGACCTTGATATCTAAGCACACCATCTCCTCCTTGGGAGGAAGCCTCAACGAGCTTTCTAAGCACCATTTCTTTCAATTCTAGTAAGGTCGGATCAAGACATTACTACAAACTCATAATGACCATACCGAGTTCTAAAAGCCGTCTTTGGAACATCATCATATTTTTCACTCTCATTTGGTGCTAACCCGACCTAAGGTCAATCTTAAAAAAACAACTAGCTTCTTAGAGTTGGTCAACACTAAAATCTATTTCCCTCACCCTTACTAGGTGGTACATGCAACCCTTAAAAGTCATCTTCTTATCCTTAAGACAAGAAATAACCAACCTTTTGGCATAGATTTTTCCCCCTTCCGCTCTCGGACACGCTTATTCGGGAACTAAAAATTTGACTACACGGGTTCTAAAATCAATAGAAACATAATAGGAGTGCAACCAAACCATCACAAGGATGACATAAAAATCTAGCAAAACATAAGCATCTAATTGAAAAGCTTTCATCGAGAGCACACTCTTGTTCACCTATAGTCTGGAGTTCATAAAATTAGTTTTGCTTAGGAGCATTGGAACCCGAACCACTAGGAGGAGCTTTCTTGCCCTCTCTTCTCTTAGCCTTAATCATAGGACAATCCCTTATCTTGTGACCACTTTCACCACAACCGAAGCAACCCTCTATGCCAGCTAGACACCTACCATCATGCCTCTTTCTACACCTAGCACAAGTAGGCAATAGGGATCCACTACTAATTCCTTGCGGTTTAGGGTTAGACACCCTATCATTGTTAAACCTTGGAGGAAAATTAGAAGAACCTTCCTCCAAAAACCTTTGTCTAAACCTAGAACGACCATGTCCATTGGACCTATCATGAGGGGAATTACCATCATCAATTCTAGACCTCTTTTTCTCCCTAGATCTCCCTTTAAGTTTCTCCTCTTCAATATGTTGGGAATGGACCATAAGAGGAGAAATATCCATGTCATGAACAAGCATAGCCATATGGAATTCTTTCACCACTAAGTCGGACACTCCCGTAATGAACTTACTCATCCTCGACCTAGGGTCGGCCACTAGAGATGGAGCATACTTAGACAATTGAGTAAACCTCAATGCATATTCCATAACACTCATACTACCATGCCGAAGGTTAATGAACTTAAGTACCATAGCCTCTCTCATCTCTAGAGGGAAGAACCTATCAAGAAAAGTATTTTTGAACCTTTCCCATTCCATGGGACCCGCATCTACCGATCTTGCTTCTTTCAATTGATTGAACCAAATTTGAGCAACCCTCTTAAGTTGATAAGCGGCCAATTCTGCCTTCTCTACCGGAGTCACTCCCATAATATCCAACACCTTATAGACCTCATCTATGAACTCTTGAGGATCTTCCTCAACCTTTGACCCATAAAATTCCAGGGGATTCAGTCTTGTAAAGTCCCTCAGTCTAGAAGCCGTCGTACCCACATTTGGGTTCACGGGGACTACGACCTCTCTATTGGCTTGGGACGTCACGGCTTGAGCCAACACTTGAAAATAAGAGCTAAACTCTGTATTAGTCACATTCTCAGCCATAGGGTCGACCGGAGCTTGAGGAGGAACTTCTTGATCCAAATTGTCTTCCTCATTCCTTCTAGCATTAGCCCTTGTAGTAGTCATATCCTGAAGACCATTGGGTAAGGATTAGGAGAATGACCTTATAGAGTTAAACTCTATCACACGACTTAGAGAAATGAAGAAGTTAAGTTTCCAAGCACCTAATAGCTTCTCATTCATAAATGTGGCGCGCTTCACACTTATGAACAAGACTCTACTAGACGTGGTTTTGAGACATCCTAAAACCATTCTAAACCTTGTGCTCTGATTACAAAGTTTGTCACGACCCAGGGGTACACCCTAGATGTAACATGGCATACAAGGCCCCAACAGGCCTCATATAAGCCACTTAGCTTTCATAACATAAGATAATAGAAATGAGCAGAAATTTAAAACCATTTCAACAACATCAAAGTATTTTATAAACGAAGTGGAAGTCTATTACAGTTTGTCTCAAACCATCTAAAACATGAATATCTTTGGGACACAGCCCATACAATAGTTCAAAACATAAAATGAAAGAACATAAAAGAAATGGTGGGTATATCCTCGAATGCTATGAGGACTCACCAATATTCGATCCTTGCTTCTACGAAGATCCTAGCCATGGGGATGAGAATCGATATCACCAGACCCTACATTTGGATAAGATATGTAGGCAAGAGTATGAGTTAGTACAAATATGTACAAAATATGATAGCTAGAATAAACATCAACATGAGCATAAGAGATAACAACATAAGTCATAAGCATAATCAGTGCACATAAATCATCATAACATATCAACATAGGAGGAGCACTTCTTGAAGTGACCTCAACTTATCCTTAGTCAATGACTTGGGTCATCCACCTCTAGTCATACATATCAAGGAGGACAACTCTAGCAACAATCCAAGCTAATCATTCATCATACTAGCAAATCTCATATCCAAACATACTTACGATACTTCCATGAAATAACTTTGTTTCATCATAAACATGCTATTTCGGTTGGGGACTAGTCCCTCCTTAGCTATTTCTACTATCAATGGAAGGGTACTACTTTACTAATCCAAGCTAATTCATTATCCATGAATGGTTACTATTTATCAATTCAATACTACCAAGGAAAAGCACCTCATTATGCTAGACCAAGCTATCATGGAAAGCACCCTCTCATGCAAGTCCAAGCTATCCAAGGAAGGGTACTATTGCTCAATCCAAGCTATCATGAATAGGCATGGCCTTGCCAAGACAAGCTACCATGCAAGCATCTCATTATGCTATTTCAAGCTATCCAAGGAAGGGTACTATTACTCAATCCAAGCTATCATGAATTTTTATGGCCTTACCAAATCAAGCTACCATGCAAAGCATCCTAATGGCTCAGTTCAAGCTAACCTTTGGAAGGGTACTATTGCTCAATCCAAGGCTATCCATGAGATCTACTAACTCAAGCTATCCATGCAATGGTCTTGTCTTACCAATTCAAGCTAAGTCTTATCCATCATAGTTCGTAAATGCTTTGATTCATTTTTGGTGAGCAAGCCTTTCAACCTAGAATCATTCTATGTAAGAAAACCTTTCACACTCATACATTTATACATTCTTAAGGTAGATCATGTGGGTAATGTCCTTCCACAATAATTCTATCTAATAATTACCATTATCATATAAGCTTTACTCTCAAATCCCTACTAATCATATTTTATCATATTATCTTTACTCTCAAAGCCCTAACAATCATAATTCATCATATTAGCTTTAGTCTTAAAGCCCTAATAATCAACATTCATAACTATATGCTTTACTCTCAAAGCAATACTTCTCATAATCATCACATATGCCTAGATCTCAAGACATTCTTATCATACTTCATCATATAGCCTCAATCTTAGGAACTATTAATCATGATTCACATCTATATGCTTCATTCTCAAGCAATCTATAATGTACCATATCAATCCTATATGAATACATCTAAATCCTCAATTTCCCCTTTCATAGAGTAAAACCCATCTATATCAAATTCATCTAAGAATCATGGGTTAGGCATGGGTACATAGAGTAAAACCCATCTATATCAAATTCATCTCAGAGGTAAACAATGTGGGAACTCCTTTTTTTCTTTTAAAAATTGCATTTATACATTTCCAAAATTTCAGCACGGAGTCAACTTTGGCGAAATAAGTCGGGCTCGCCAACTAATTAAACGATCCGTCGAGTTGCTCCTTTTCTCGCCTTTTGGTTTGTCTCTTTCATCAAATTATTCTGGAACTTTTGGCAAGCCTGATCGACATCGCCAATCTCTTTGGTGTGTCACATAATTGCTTGTTTGCTCGCCACGTTGGTTTTGTCCATGGGCTGTTATGCTGGAATTCTAGGCGAGCTGAAGGTCCACTCGGCGACTCACCGAGTTCCTTTGGTGAGTTCCAACTTTGCTTTATTTCAACTTTTTCCACTTTTTCACTCTTTTATGCATAATATCCTTGCCTTACTATTGAGCCTTCATTGATGCATATCAACATATTAACATCAGTTATGAGCGTAAAATAGGCATTGAGGACACTATGATCAGGTGGGGAAGCCTCAAGAGGGGCATCAATGCCCAACAATATGATCAGGGGAGGCAGCAGTGAAGACTCATCTGGGTCAATAGTGCCCATCACAACACTTGGAGGGATGGTGAAGTCTGAAGAGACTCTACTAGGACCAACCTTTAAAGTCTCCTGAAGGGATCTCTCTAGGGCCACCTAAAAAATGACCTCCTTGGTATCCTACATCTCCATCAGAGTCTATGGAATCCCATGTTCCTCGCTCTTCAAATCCTCCTTATCCATTTCCTCAGCCAACTCATCCTCGACCATCTCAACATCATCATCAACATCAATGATAATACTCATAACTGTCTCAGGTTACTCACTGTGAATAAGGTTACTGCTGGGCATTTGGGGTTTATAGAGGTAGCTGCAGCTGGTAGGGGAAACTCATCCCAAAGCATGGATATGCCCGTGGACTGCAATTGGGTCTCCTCTGCTCGCAAGGTACCAAGTTCATCTCTCATGATATCTAATGCACCAGAACTACCCTTGGCCTTCCCTTGGGCCTCAAGTCTCGCAGTGAGGTTATCCAACCTCACACTATGGCCCTCTAACAACCCCTCACCCCTACTCACCTTTTCTCTCAACAGAGCCAAGGCTCTCTCAATAGCCTTATCAATGATCCCGGGCATGCCCATCCCAACCTATGCAACTCTAACATTTTCCAACTAAGAAAGGCTTCCTATTTTATAAATATAGCCTAGGTCAAAGGGGGACGGGTGATAGGAGTGGGGGTAGGTCTCATAGCAATAATTAAAGCGTATACAGAAGTAGTAGAGGCAGAAGGCACAGTAGAAGGGGATTATATACCTACCTGCTCCACCGAAGGAGCAGGTGTGTTGGCCTCAACTGCTAGTGTGGCGGGATCAACCACATACATCGTGTATGGTGGTGGCGTCTTCCTCTAAGCTGCATCATTTCGTAAGCACTCAGTTTCAATCCTCATGATGTCGCTAAGAAAAGCTGGGGTGACCCTCACATTTGTTGCTTCCCTGTAAGGGACTCCTGCCCTCTCACAGAGCTGCGTAATCAGTACTGGAAATGGGAGAGAGATCTGCTCCTGCCTAGCCCTCTTCAATATCTCATTGTCTATAATTGCACCCACATAAATGTTCTGCCTATCAGTGATCGTACCTACCAAGACCGCCTTAGGATGGCGAAGTATCGAATCATTTCGTGAGGGCATTATATTAGTGCTGATGAAGACAAACAAATATGGAGCTATCACATTAAAATCCTTCTTCTTGATTTGGGCACCATCACCCATCCAAGAGGGAGAAGAATCAGAAATCAGGGGAGCCAACCACTCTTTCAAGGAGTCCAAGTCATGTCGGATCCATAGTGAATATAGATCTGGCTGAAATGCTGGTACCCCTAGTGCAGTTTTAATTGCTCTAGCATTGCATTGTACTTTCTTACCGAGTACCTCCACTTCTTCAAGCAACTTCCAAACTGTACCTTTCCACTTCTTTGGGAGGGCCTGAGCATAGGCAATGTGAAACTCTCGCACCCAAGAAGGAATATAAGGGTTCTTTGTCTTGGTGAACCCCTCAAACTAATGGAACTCGAGGGTGTCCCAGATAGCTTGGAAGTCACTGATGAATCTATCTGTGGAGATCTGCCTTTCCTCAAGAATGGTCCTCTCTCCATCAACTTTGAACCTATTTGGGGCTCTTGGAGCAATAACTGAGAGGACTCTAGGAGTAGGTGCTTGTGCAGAGGAGGGCTGCACACCTAATCTTTGTCCTTTTCCTCACCACCCTTTTTTGGGTTGTACCCTCTCTTGGGTAGATGCTTGTGGAGTGGTGGATTGCTGATGACGAGGGGATTCAGATGGTCCGTTTATAGAAAATCCCCTCTGTATCTTTAGAAGAGGAGGATGAATGGAGTCTCTGTCTGACTCCATGTTTGATGATACCACTTGATTGCCTTTTGTTAGTTCCATATTCTGCATAACAAACATTCAAACAAAGGATTTATGAAGGTTAGTTGAAATCAAACTCACTTCGAATCATGTTTCAAAAACTATCCTAAGGCTCGCCTAATGGGAATGCAGATTGGCAAATAGGATCGGCGAGCACCGGTGAGCTCACCCAATTAGACAGTAGCAAAAATCTCAGAAATCAGACATAAAAGATGGAGTAAATTCTAACTCAGCGATACACTGAGTCAGTTTTGGTGAGCTAAGACAAGTCCGCTAAATATGATAGTGCAACTTGAAAAGAAATATGCATCAAAGGCAATGTCCATTCCCATTCGGTGATTCACCAACTGTTTTCGGCGGACAGTACCCAAGGTCACATATATGCTAAAGAAGGTGAGCTGTGGTGTATTCGAAGATTCACCTAACCTTCTTAGCAAGCTAAGACAAGCCCACCGAAGAAGAAGTGTTCAGCCTAGTGCCTAATTTTTATAGCTAACCCAACATACACAACAAATACAACTTTTCTCACATCAATACAATCCACATATATGCTTATCTACCCATAGGTACTCAGAATCCCCCCAAAAGTTTTTAAGTGTTGCTCAAATTGATGATTTGACCTTAACAAAGTAGTCACCTTCTCTATCATTCGGCAAATTCATGCAATTGGGTCAACACTAGGTTAATCAGACTGCACGCATATCAAATTAGACCCAACATTAATATTAGTTTAATTTCAAAATTCAACCAACATAGTCAAGATTTGTATTCTATAGGCATACATATTCAAATAACTCATTGGTATAGTCTAAATCACACAATATAAAGCTACCCAACGAAATCTAACAATAAAAAAAATTAATGGATTCAAGCCCACACCCACATTGCAATTTAAAGTGAGAAATTCACAATAAAAATCGAAAACCAACATTAGTAGGAAGCAAAAGCCGAGAAAATCAAAGAAACGGGGTTGGGTTGATAGAAAATGCAAGCAAAAGCACTCCTTGAACTTTGGAATCACACACAAGAGGCTGAGAATCACTGAAAAGAAGCAATGCAAGAGAAAGGAGAGGAACAGACTTTAAGATTCAAAGGGTTTAATGTTTGTATTTGAAAAGACCCTTAGCCTTTTTATACTAGACCCGTTCAAAGGTCACGACTAACGTTGTTGAACGTGCTCAGCGAATCACCAATTGGAGCTCAAGCTCACCGAACATGCCTGAACGAACACTAAACATGAATCTAATTCACCAGACTCGATGGAGTTCGCATAGTGCACTTCGGTGAATCGCCATTTGGAACTCTGATCGCCAAAATTGACAGTGCACTTCCCCATATGTTCAAGCTTAGAAGGCGGACCAGAATGAGTCTGCTCAACATCTTTGGTGTATCGCCGTTTAGGTCTTGGCATCGCCTAAGTTTCCCCCTTTTCAACCTTTCAACTTCTTCTCAACTTGCACTCACAACGCACGTTCTGGAAAGTAATAAAAACAAAAGTACAGACTTGGGTTGTCTCCCAAGAAATGGCTTATTTAGCGTTGTGGCATGATATAATTCTAAATTTCTTCAACATTGATTCTTGGGATTCAAGACGGTGTCACTAGGCAACATTACCTTTTTCCTTGGATTGAGATAAGTGGAGTTTTGGCACAATTGAGTATCTAGTTGCCTGATAGATACCGAATGAGAATTCACCATTTGGTATAAAGTGGAGAAGTCATTCTTCAATTCCTTCAACACTTTGTCAAACCCTTCAACCATGTTGATTAGGTGTGTACGCAATTCTTTGGTTCACCTTCTTTCTGGCCCAGCTGGGTCATTTGGACGTGGATGATCATGTGGAGGCACATACCTATCTTTTTCAGCCTTCATATCTCTCCAATTTAAACCTTTCCAATCTTTCCAACCACTATCTTTATTCTTGTTCCAACATTGGTTGCACCTTGTCATTAATATTTTGAGTGAGAACCCTACCATTTGGCTTCCCAAATATTGAACTTTTGCATGGTATAATGCCTCAAACTTATAATGCGTATCATTCAAATCACCCATTTTGTCATTTTCACCATAGTGACTATCGTTGTCACTACCATGGTCACTCATTGTATAAGACATGCAAATCAGCCAACAACAATAGAAACAACAATCTACTTCAACTAAACAAAAATAAAATCTACTTTCTCCATTAGAATTCTCAACCACCATTCCCTTGACAACGGTGCCATTTTTTATGAACGCTCAAATGTCCTCCTTACAATTTAAAAGGGACAAAAGTTGCTGTCAATAAAAATCCAAACAAAGAGTCAGGTTCGAATCCCAAAGGGAATGATATATCGTAGATAATTCCTATCAAGAAATTTGGATTGTAAAATTGCTCATTTTGTAATGGTCAGAACAATTGGGTGGATTATTCCACAAGTTTAACAAAAAAAACTTTGGTTATCAATTATCATAATTAACCTATTCGAAGAATTCTAGAGTTGAGAAGTAATCTAGGGGTGCGGGGATTGGAAATCGATGTCACATAGGGGTAATTATGTTTCTCTATAGTGATGAGTATTCATGAATAGACTAGGTAATCTTCAATGACGCTAATCATCTTTCAATCTCAAAGCATCTTTACATAGGATCTCCTTTCGGTCTCATCTAAATGACAAACTAAACAAACTAATACCTTACTGTATTCTCTCTTTGATGCAAAAATAGGGAAAATAGATCCGACCCATAACCTCTACTTTCAAGCAAGTTACAGGCATCAAACCTAAATTCCTTGTATTGGACTAATTACCCACTCCAGTTAATCTCTTTCAAGCATCAACTAGAGATCAGAAATAGGAATTAAGTTTGCAACCTTAACCCATAAATTAACCCCATGCTAATTCGCCTTAATTAATGTATGAAGAGCATAACACAATACCCACTACATTAAATCAACATCCAACCCCATGATTGCAACCCTAGATCTTGGGGTTTTAGCCACACATCACAAAAAGTAAAGAAAGTATACCTTCCAGGAAAGTAGCCATGGATAACATGAAATTAAGCAATAACAGGTAAACGCACTTTGGATTCAACTTTAATTTATCAAATTCAAGAGCAAAGTTGAAAAACCCCAAAAGCTAGAAAATGTTCTTCACAAAGGTCAAATGTTTTTTTGTCTCTCTACAGCTCAAAACTCCCAACTATGGAATAAAATTTAAAAATGGAACTCTCTAACTTCTCTGTCCTTTGAGATATTTATAGTTTCCCAAAATTTGGCGAAAAAATCCAATGCACATATCATCCGGTGACATTAGTTCGGCTCACCATTCTCGTTCGGTGAATCACCACTTGTGCTTCAATTCGCCTTTTCATGAACTAGGCTTATGGTGTTCAAAGCTCAGTCAACGAAATCATTTGAGTCAGTCTTTCACATTTGGTGACGATCGGCAAGGTCGCCCTTCTCATTCGACACATCATCTTCTCCAATGCAGTTCACTGATATGATTTGATAAACACAAGTGCTATGCACTGTCATTTTGGGAGAGGTCCTGCTCACTTGGAAATCCCCCTTTCTGGATTGGTGATCAACAATGTATAGTTTGTACTTCTTTTTGCATTTTGGCCATTCTTTCAAATAACAATCCCTGCCTTGTCCATTTTCCTTCATAGCTGTAAATTATCAATATTTTATCAGAATAGGACAAAATTAGGCATTGTGGACACTAATTATTGAGCTAAATAGACCTCAAATGAGTGTAAATGTACCACTCATTACTTACCTTTTCCAAGTTATGAGGTGTTACAATATCTCTCCTTTGGGAACATTTGTTCTCGAATGGAACTCAAGCTAACATAAAAGAGTAGAAGAGAAATCAGCAACCCAACATGGATGCAAATTTTCATCAAATGCACATAGCCATGGATGAAAATCGACTCCAAGCTAAAAAAACATACTTCAAAGATCATTACATAAAATATACATGCATGCATATGGAAACATGAGAATGACTAAGACACATGAATTCAAAAGAATGAACCATGCAGAGCTAAATACCTTAAGCTAGAATGGGATCGGAGGGAAAGAGATAAATATATCGGGACATCATATCGGCCTCGGCATACCAAGTAGCACCCTTAACCATTTGATTCCTCCACAACACATTCAAGGCTTGTTCCTCAACTTTCAAACTTTCTGATCCAAAATTTCAACCGGAACCTCTGCATGAAAAGATTCTCCTTTACTCCCAACCCTCCAAGGGAGTAATAGATGTTAAATCTCCAACACACTGCTTAAACAAAGAAACATGGAATACTGGATGAACTGATGCTAAATCATTGGGGAACTCAAGTTCATAAGCAACCTTGCCAATAAGCCTCAATACTTGATAAGGACCAACATAGCGGGGACTAAGCTTCCCTTTCTTACCAAACCTCATGATACCCTTCATAGGTGAAATCTTCAAGTAAACCCAACTATCAACATTAAACTTAAGATCCCTTCTTCCAACATCGACATAAGAATTTTGTCGACTTTGAGCCATTTTCAGCCTTTTTTGAATGAGTCAAACTTTTTCCATGGCTTCATGGACTAATTCGTGACCTATCAAAGAAACTTCACCAACTTCAAACCAACCTATAAGAGATCTACACCTTCTACCATAAAGAGCCTTAAATGGTGCCATCCCAATGCTAGAATGATAGCTATTATTATAAGCAAACCGAATCAAAGGCAAGTGATCATCCCAATTAACCTTGAAATAAATTGCACAAGCTCTCAACATATTTTTCAACGTCTGAATGGTGATGCTCATCTTGTCCATCGCTCTGAGGAAGAAAATCCTTGCTAAGTTTCACTTGAGTACCAGGACCCTTCTGAAACGACTTCAAAAATTGAGATGTAAACAAAGTACCTCCATCAGAGATAATGGACAAAGGCACCCCATGCAATCTTACCATTTTTGTAATATAAAGCTTGGCATAATCCTCCGATGAGAATGAAGTCTTAAGGGGAAGAAGGTGAGCCGATTTCGTCATTTGGTCTACAATGACCCAAATTGAATCAAACTGTCGGTGAGTGCGAGGTAAACCTATAATAAAGTCCATATTCAAATCTTCCCACTTTCATGTAGGAATACTACTGTCTTGAGAAAAACCACTCGGTTTCTGAAGCTCAATCTTTACTTGTTGACAATTCGTACATTTAGCCACCAATTCCACATTATCCTTCTTCATCCCATTGCACTAATAGACTTTCAATAAATCAAGGTATATCTTGGTGGCTCATGGGTGAAAAGAATACCAAAAATTATGGGCTTCTGTAAGAATCTGATATTTCAACCCAACAACATTCAGAACGCACAACCGACCTTGATATTGAAGGATATTCTTTCCCCCTTGGGAGAAAATCTCAATGGCTTTTTCGGAAACCAAATTCTTCAAGTCAACTTATATTGGATCAAGATCTTGTATAGCCTTCACATCCGATACATAAGACGATTCTGAACTATTATGAACAACAACAACACCTTCATTGGAATTGATAACGCTCAACTACACTTTATCCGATTCTAAGTATAGGCGGTCACAATCAAGTATAAATCCAACTAGGAATTGAGGTCGATCCCACAGGGAGTGATACGGTAAAGAAATCAATTACGAAGTAAAATGGTGTTTGTAGACACATAATTTTTGACCGAACATAAAGTTTTACACCATTTTTATTCCTTAAACATTTCTTCTAGGTCTACATTAAATATTTTATTTTTCATCGTATTTTAGTAAGTTTATTTTAAAAGATTTGAAAACTATAAAAATATATGTTTTATTTTAATTTAGATTTAATAAATAAGCTAGTGTTTCTTAATTATATTTTTAGATTAACCATTTAACTTTTCTTATATTTTATTAGTTCAAGATAGTAAGTTAATATTTTTATAATTATATTTTATATATAATTTAATTAAAAATAATTATTAACCTAAAACTACCCACACTACCCCACTACACCTACCCTCACCCAACTTTCCGTTCCAATTATCCCATAACACTCACACTTCCCACTATCCCCCTATAACTCTCACACACAACACACACCCATACGGAGAAAAAAATAATCGGCAACACACATACACACAATACATCTATACCTATATATACATACATTACAATCCAAAAAAAAAACCATACATAGACACATGTACTAATACTACACAAAATGGATATACTACAACTCACGAGAAATAACACAACATCTGCATGAAAATCAAGAAAAAAACATATTCACATTTCATTTTTTGTTCCTTACAAAAATTCTCCAACACATTCATATCTTTTCTTCCATTTTTATTATTTTCATACTAACACAATATATATACCATTACATACAATCTACAAAAGATTTATGGGTGTTCTAATCGAGTTTCAGTCGAAATTTTGCGGTACTCAACTTTACCTTACTCTTAATTTCTTTATGGAATTTGATATAAATATGTGATAAGTTTTTTTATAGTTTTGTTTCATTCATAATTTGATTGAAATGAATATTGATGACATCTTGAGTTTACTTTGAGAGATTAAATAAATTGTTCACATGATTAGTCATCTTGAGTTATTATTTATGTTATTTCTTATTGCAAATCTCTAAAAGATGAATAAAATCATATTATTATGTAAGGATTTTTTTTAGTGCTATTCAATTTTGTTGTGCCTAAACCACTATTTTAATGACATTGTCGTAGCTTAATATGATGTCAATTGCTTATTTTAATTTAATATTTTTGAATAAATAAATCATTACCTAATAAACAAACAAATGGGTTATGTTGTTAAACTCGAATTTACTCCATTATGGATTAGTTGAATTCTTTGATGTGAAGATTAATTTAATTAAAAATATCATCAATTAATATAATAATGAAATGAGAAGATTAGTTGTCTAAAATTCACTAAAATAAGAGTAAGTACTTCTAATACTAGGTGAGTTTTATGCACATTAAAAATATTTGTAAAAATATTTTTTTCGATTAAGAATGCGGTTGCACATCTTTTTTGAGACATTAAAAGAAATTCAAGGATGCAGTGACGCACCTTGACAAAATAATTTTTAATAATTAAATTTCATTAAATTTAACTAAAAATTGTGAACAGAGAAAATTAGGTGATGCACTCGAGAGAAGAAATAAACTATTTATATGTAAAAAATCGAGAATAGAATTATGCATCCGATTTGAAATTAATAAAAGTTCAATAATAAAAAATGTGAATAAATCATGGAATGTTATAATATACTCAAAAAATATATTAAAAATAAGTCAAGTACAAGTCAATAAAAGCAACCATGCTAGAACCATGGGACTCGAGGGATGCCTAATACCTTCCCATCGGTCAACAGAATTCCTTACCCAAATTTCTAGTTCGCAGACCAAATAATAAAGAGTCATTTCCTTTTGATTAGGGATTAAAAAAAAAGGTGACTTGGAACAACATAACTCACTTCCAAGTGGCGACTCTGAAAAAGTAAAATAATTCCTATTCAATACCGTCACATAAATTGAAAAAACCCTTTTTCAAAATTTGTAGTCCGAAAAGGGGTGTGACATATGACGATTCCGCTGGGGATAACCCGAACTCGAGCTTGTAATATTGACTTATCTATGACTTGTATTTATTTATCTATGTTTGTTTTTGGATATTGTGTTTGTTGGTCTAATGTGCTAATTATCTACTTATTCACTGTTTTGATATTATTTGAATTGTATATAAACTGTCTTCTCTCACGCACCCCTCTGAGTCTTCAATAATATCATAATGGGAATCGCGACTACGCATCCAACTTCTATCAAGATAGCCAGTGGATCTTCGATCCATGGTGAAGAATTTTTAGTCACACATGTTTAGGATGGGGAGCACCCATACACAAATTCGGAAAGCGCTGCTACCGGTACGTTTCTACTCTCTAACTCGAGTTGTCCACTCATTTTACAGCCCGTCTAGCTACCTATTCCACTAGATTGTTAAACTTAGTAAAACAAACCTCATACATTTATTATTTCTAATAGGATCCGCTTTATTTAAAATTTGTGCATTTTTAATTTAATGCGACTCAACACATAGTCGAGTCCATCTAGGATATGAACCATCTTTCAGACCAACATGTTCATGACTATGTGCTACTTGCTACGTTAATTAGAGAGATTTCTACTAATATACCAAGTTTGCTAAAATCTAAAATAGTTCGGTGTTATATAAGATTTCTGAAATAAAAGAGGTTTTCAAAAGTCAAACATACTTACAAAAAGTTTATTTAAAAGCTTAACGAACTACGCACACCTGATTCTCAACTCGATGGGATACATATGCAACCCTCCTCGGGTTCGATGATCCTTATTAAAAATTTTAAAGAAAAAGAGAGAAGTATTTCTTATTAAAAATAATGTTGTGTTTATAATATTCCTGAACTACGTTTGATCTGATTCTTACATTGACAAGATACGTAGGCAGCCTTATTTTGAGGTTCGGTCCAACCAAGAAATAAATCTCATAAGTCCTCATCACAAAAACTGGGGCAAAAAAAAAGGATTTTTTTTCAAGGTTCAAATAAAAATGTTTCTCTTTCTTATTTTTAGAATTAATTTTTTTTGTTTAGGGTACAATATTTCTTTAAAAGTATTTTTATTTATTTATTTATTTTAATTTTTTTATTTTAAAAAAATAATTTAAAAAAATTCTTGACTTGGTTGGTACCAACATATTTAGGAATATGCATAAGAAAAAAAGAAAGAAAGTCTTTAAACTATTTGGCAAGACAGGCCAACTTTGTTGTAACCTATCGACTTCTTTTGGTATCTCTTGATATCTTTATGTAATACTTGAGAAACTGTTTTTCTTAAAGTTAAGGCTAAAACAAATTCGAACTCATGTTTCATGTGCATTGTGTGGTGAGTTTTAGATATAAAATTCAATGACATGACTTTGTTGATCTAGAACTTGGTCCGAATGTTGGTTGGAGCGAAATTTTGAGCAACATTTAACTTGGCAAAGGATTACAGGCTTTCTTTGATCCGATTGTGCCTTTCAAGCCTACCGAATGACATGTTATCCATTGAACTCCCATTTCGATCCTGAAACCTTTTTTATTTGAATAACCATATTTTAGCGTATATCTTTTTGAGTGCATAAATGCACTATTTCTTGATCTCACCTCCTTGAGCGCGCTATAAATTATCTACACAGTGCCAAAGATCTAAGTTGGGTAACAAAGTGAAAAGGTCAAACATGTGAAAGTCCAAAAAAAAAATGACAAAGAAAAGTTAGAATGAAAAAATGAAAAAAAACCTCCAACGAAAAGGAGAGAAAATGGGAAAAAAGAAAAAATAAATGAGGAGAAACTTTCGAGAAATCAAAGGTCAAATGCGAAAATGAAAAAATATTGAGAGTATTGTGCAAATTTCAAGGAGGAAATAGTCACTTTATCCCAAATGAATATCCTACCTTTCCCCTAAGCCTACATAACAAGCCAATGACAAGTCCTATTTGTTCTCGTTTTTTGTGTTCTCACATTAGTGGATACTTACATAAGGGACAAGCATATTGTATCTCAATCTCATGCACTGAACATCTTTCTGAGTGTGAGTGACCTCTAAAACGTCCTAGGATCGGAACACTTCTATTGTGTGAGGTAGGACTTCATTTGTTGCCAGGGCATTTGAAACATCAGGATATGAATAATTCTATCCCTTAATTTAGGCTAGATGAACTCATCTTGTAAATACTTAAGTATGTTCGAGATACCATTTGAAACTATAGGGATTACTCAAAGTTAACCTCAAATTTGTCTGAAAGTAGTTGAAGGTGATTCATATGTATCATACTAATTGTTGGTACCAACTAAAACCATTGTCAACCATGAACTGATTCACTTCTCAAAAGATGTCTTTTGTAGGAAAAATCAAGAAAAAGAAAAATAATTTTTGATTTCTATGAACTACGTTTGACCCAATTCATGCTATACAAGATACGTAGGCAGTCTACAATGGGCTCGGTCTCACAAAATAAAATTTTATATCCTTGAAGGAATGAAATTGGATCATTTTTTTTATTTTATTTTTTAAAAAGTCAAAGAATAATGATAAATTAAAAAGAGATTTAAAGTTTCCCAATTTAAAAATTGGGGCATATTTTTATTTTATTTCTAGGGAACAAACACCCTAATTGCATTTTGACCTTAGGGAACAAACAGCCTAGAGACACCATCTTTCATTTCCAGGGAACAAACACCTTAGTGACATTTTGACCTTAGAGAACAAACACCATGGAGGTATTTTAGGAAATCAACACCCTATCATCTTTCATTTCTAGGGAACAAACACCCTAATTGCATTTATGTCTTGCATTTTTGTTTTGGTAAAAATATTTCTCATTTATGCTAATAGCTTATATAGTATTTTTTCTGGTTCAAACTGGGGCAAAAAATAATGTTGTGGTGATTCTATTTGATGATTCTGTTAAGAGAGACCTTTCTAAGTAATAGAATTAGTATAGCAGGACCCTCATAAATAATGGGACGTAGTATAGCAAGGGCCCTCCTGAATAATGGGACACTAGCAGTACCCTCCTGGATAATGGGACTAGCAGGACCCTCCTGAATAATGGGACGTAGTATAGCAAGGGCCCTCCTGGATAATAGGACACTACCAGGAGCCTCCTGAATAATGGGACGTAGTATAGCATGACCCTCCTACATAATGAGATTTAGATTAGAAGGACCCTCCTCATAATGAGTCTAACAGGACCCTCCTTCATAATGGGATTAGCTGGACCCTCTTCATAATGTGATTTAGTTTAGCAGGACCCTCCTCCATAATGGGATTAGCAGGACCCTCTTCATAATGTGATTTAGTTTAGCAGGACCCTCCTACATAATGGGATTAGCAGGACCCTCCTCATAATGGGATTAGCAGGACCCTTCTACATAATGGGATTAGCAGGACCCTCCTCATAATGGGATTTAGATTAGCAGGACCCTCCTGGACAATGGAATTAGCAGGACCCTCCTACATAATGAGACTAGCATGACCCTCCTGGACAATGGGATTAGCATGACCCTCCTACATAATGGGATTAGTAGGACCCTCCTCATAATGGGACTAGTAGGACCCTCCTACATAATGGGATTAGCAGGACCCTTCTCATAATGAGATTTAGTTTAGCAGGACCCTCCTACATAATGGGATTAGCAGGACCCTCCTTATAATGAGATTTAATTTAGCAGGACCCTCATAGACAATGAGATTTAGACTAGCAGGACCCTCCTACATAATGGGATTACCAGGACCCTCCTCATAATGAGATTTAGTTTAGCAGGACCCTCCTACATAATTGGATTAGCAGGACCCTCCTCATAATCCGATTAGCAGGACCCTCCTACATAATGAGATTAGCAGGACCCTCCTCATAATGGGATGTAGATTAGCAGGACCCTCCTGGACAATGGAATTAGCAGGACCCTCCTACATAATGGGACTAGCAGGACCCTCTTGGACAATGGGATTAGCAGGAACCTCCTACATAATGGGATTAGCAGGACCCTCCTCATAATGGGACTAGCAGGACCGTCCTACATAATGGGATTAGCAGGACCCTTCTCATAATGAGATTTGGTTTAGCAGGACCCTCCTACATAATGGGATTAGCAGGACCCTCCTCATAATGGGATTTAATTTAGCAGGACCCTCTTGGACAATGGGATTTAGATTAGCAGGACCCTCCTACATAATGGGATTAGCAGGATCCTCCTACATAATGGGACTATTAGGACCCTCTTGGACAATGAGATTAGCAGGACCCTCCTACATAATGGGATTTAGTTATTTTCTCCTAGGATAAAAAATTCCTAGTCTGAGACGCCGCGAGAGGTCTTGTGGTGCATCCATCTAAAACAGCCCTCAAAACGATCTGGCCCAAGACCGGTGAAAAAATGAAATAAAAAAAAGATTATGATGTCAAAATCTTGTATATTTTATTTTCTCCTAGGATAAACAGTTCCTAGTCTGAGACGTTATTTTTTTTATTTTTCTCCTAGGATAAACATTTCCTAGTCTGAGACGTTATTATCTATTTTCTCCTAGGATAAGCACTTCCTAGTCTGAGTTTATTTTTTCACATTTGCTAATACCTCACAAAAAATTTTCCAGTGAAAACTGGGGCAACAATTTTGTTTATTTCTTTTGTTTGTGATGGTTTTCAGGTTCCTTAAAGTGAAACATGGATTTGAAATTCAAGAAAAAAGTTTCAACTATTTTCAGAATGATCAATCCCCATGATAGCCAGAATCAGATTCTTTAATGCATGTAACAACTTGACTTCCTCGTATCTATTTCTATTCAGCTACTGATCAAGAAAACATGCATTCATTCACGAACATTTTTAAATTATCATTTTGAAGAGTTTCAAAAGCTCACTCTAAGTGGCAAGGTAAGCCTCAATTCAATTCAAGATCAAGATACTCATCCAAAAAAAATCAAGGTGATATCTGAAAGTCAAGATTCAAGTAAAGACTCAAGAGAAGTTGCATAGATGAGAGCTTGTACTTTTATTTTTCTTTTGACTATTAGCTTTCAATTTTTTTATAGAAGGATAGGAACCACAACCTGGAGCATCGATGGAACCTCACATGACCTCTAATTCATCATTTCATTTTCTTGAACTACACGTGACTTGATTTCCTTATAACCCAGGATATGTAGGATGTCCAAAACAAGGACTCGGTCACAAATTAATTTTCTTTCAAATAAGAGTCCAGTCAAAACTTGTCGCATTGTCTACTTCTTTGTCTGAAAACTCTCTGTGTTTCCAGTCAAAGAGGGCAAACTGCAGACACGTAATTTTTGACCGAATATAAAGTTTTACACCATTTTTATTCCTTAAACATTTCTTCTAGGTCTACATTAAATATTTTATTTTTCATCGTATTTTATTAAGTTTATTTTAAAAGATTTAAAAATTACAAAAATATATGTTTTCTTTTAACTTAGATTTAATAAATAAGTTAGTGTTTCTTAATTATATTTTTAGATTAACCATTTAACTTTTCTTATATTTTATTAGTTCAAGATAGTAAGTTAATATTTTTATTATTATATTTTATATATAATTTAATTAAAAATAATTATTAACCTAAAACTACCCACACTAACCCACTACACCTACCCTCACCCTACTTTCCCTTCCAATTATCCCACAACACTCACACTTCCCACTATCCCCCTATAACTCTCACACACAACAAACACCCATACGGAGAAAAAAGAAAATCAGCAACACACATACACACAATACATCTATACCTATATACACATACATTACAATCCAAAAAATAAACCCATACATAGACACACGTACTAATACTACACAAAAAGGATATACTACAACTTACGAGAAAAAACACAACATAAAATCAACAAAAAAGCATATTCAGATTTCATTTTTTGTTCCTTACAAAAATTCTCCAACACATTCATATCTCTTCTTCCATTTTTATTATTTTCATACTAACACAATATATATACCATTACATACAATCTACAAAAGATTTGTGGATTTTCTAGTCGAGCTTCAGTCGAGATTTTGTGGTACTCAACTTTACCTTACTCTTAATTTCTTTATGGAATTTGATGTAATTATGTGATAAGTTTTATTTACAGTTTTGTTTCATTCATAATTTGTTTGAAATGAATATTGATGATATATTGAGCTTACTTAGAGAGATTAAATAAATTGTTCACATGATTAGTCATCTTGAGTTATTATTTATGTTATTTCTAACTGCAAATCTCTAAAAGATGAATAAAATCATATTATTAAGTAAGGATTTTTTTAGTGCTATCAATTTTGTTGTGCTCAAAGCACTATTTTTATGACATTGTCGTAGCTTAATATGATGTCAATTGATTATTTTAATTTAATATTTTTGAATAAATGAATCATTACCTAATAAACAAGCAAATGGGCTATGTTGTTAAACTCGAATTTACTCCATTATGGATTAGTTGAATTCTTTGATGTGAGGATTAATTTAATTAAAAATATCATCAATTAATATACTAATGATATGAGAAGATTAGTTGTCTAAAATTCACTAAAATAAAAGTAAGTACATCTAATACTAGGTGAGTTTTATGTACATTAAAAATATTTGTAAAAAAATTGTTTCGATTAAGAATGCAGTTGCGCATCTTTTTTGAGACATTAAAAGAAATTCAAGGATGCCATGCCGCACCTTGACAAAATAATTTTTAATAATTAAATTTCATTAAATTTAACTAAAAATTGTGGACATAGAAAATTAGGTGATGCACTCGAAAGACGAAATAAGATATTTATATGTCAAAAATCGAGAATGCAGTTATGCATCCGATTTGAGATTAATAAAAGTTCAATAATAAAAAATGTGAATAAATCATGGCATGTTATAATATACCCAAAAAAAATATTAAAAATAAGTCAATAAAGGAGACCGTGCTAGAACAACGGGACTCGATGAATGCCTAATATCTTCCCCTCGGTTAGCAGAATTCCTTATCCAAATTTCTAGTTCGCAGACCAAATAATAAAGAGTCATTTCCTTTTGATTAGGGATTAAAAAGAAAAGGTGACTTGGAAAATAATAACTCAATTCCAAGTGGCGACTCTAAAAAGGTAAAATAATCCCTATTCAATACCGTCACTTAAATTGGAAAAAAATCCTTTTCAAAATCTGTAGTCCGAAAAGGGGTGTGACAGTGTTCTAATCATTTGTAGAGGTAAACATTTTCAACACAATAAAGTAAATAGGTGGGGGTTGACGATCAATGTCAAATGGGGGGATTTGAGTGAACAATTAACAATTACTAAAAATCGGGACTAAACAAGTAGAGAGGGATCCTTGGGAGTGTTATTAATTGAATGCCAATTTTGCTTAATGGGTGATTATTATTTACTAGAATCGTTGAATCTTGTTGGGCAGGCTAGGCTTTAGGTGTAATAGCCATTTCTCAATCAACTATCACGAATCAAGCGAGTTCACTCGAACCTCGACAAGCATAACACATATGAACAACCCAATACCTCAATTAATCTACTCTTTCAAGCTAGATTAGTAGGATTGAACTTAGACCCACTTTCTCAAGCTAAGTCTACAATAGCCTAATCACTACAATCATCAATCAATAGTTTTAATTCTAGGCTAGAATTGCATTTGCAACTACAATGCATCAATTAAAACCCAACTATCAAATGAACCCACTTCCAATCAACAATAAAAATCAGTAAATACTAACACCCATAAGCTAATTGAAGCATTCAATCACATAATCACACCCCCAAGAATGGGGTTTTTAGCCACACATAATAAAGAGCAAGAAATAGTTACCAACTATATTTTCCATTATATTGGTAACAATCAACAAGTCTTCAAAATGCTCAAATTGAATTCAAAATCAAATAAACCCTAAATCTCTACTAAAAAAAGTCAAAGAACAATGTTAAGGAAAAAAAACCCAGACCTGGACAATGTGAGAACTCTCAAAAACTTCAGAACGCCTTTTTCCTTTTTAAAATTGCATTTATACGTTCCCAAAATTTCAGCTTTGGAACCACTTGGTGAAATAAGTCAGGCTTCGCCGACCAGGTTGGCGATGTGCCGAGTGCTCCATTCCATCACCTTCTTGGCTTGGCCTTTTACCTCCTCTCTTCTGTGACTTTAGGTGATCAAAGTTGCACTCGCCGATCCGTTCAGTGGTTTGCCAAAACATCAATCTCCTCGCCGAGTTGGCTTGGTCCATGGGCTAGCCTGCTTTAACTTTTGGCGAGCTGAAGTGCCACTTGGTGACTCACCGAGTGGCTTTGGCGATTACCAGCCTTGCCTTTCTTCAGCTTTTTCAGTTTTTTTGCTCCTTTTTTCCCGGTAATGTCCTTGCCTTGATCTTTTGCCTTCAATGCTGCAAATAAGCATTTTAACATCAGTTTATAGCATAAAATAGGCATTGAGGACACTAAAACACTGAATATTAAGCCCTAAATGAGTCGAAATCCCTGACTCATCAACACCCCCAACTTAAACTTTTGCTTGTCCTCAAGTAAAACACAAGATCAATCAGTTCAACAGAGATGTCTATAAATATTGTTACTCGAGACTCAACATGCATGCACACGAGGTTCAATCTACTTATGCAATGTTCAATTGTGCACCACAAGTTTCAAACTGTGACTAGCCATCATCAAATAGAACTCAAGCTCACAATGCTTGCTTCAAATGCAAATTCAAGCTCAACAAAAGTATTTGAATGCCTTCACATCAAGAATGATTCCATGCCCACACAAAGATCATCACGATTTAAGAATTAAGGAATCAACAATCAACTCTCACACTCTCAAAGATAAACACATGCATGATTCTACCCATAGGCTTTCCCGTATTTTCCAATCAACATGAACTTAAGCTCAATAAAGATCATTAAGGTCTTTCAAGGCTTGTAATGGGGCTGAGGGTAAAGGTATGATCTTTTTGGTCTAGTGACTTTTACCTTCATGAAGCATGGCTTCCATATCACTTTTCTCCTTTTCTTTCACTCCTTTTGATTTTCACAATCCACCCTAAGTTATTTTCAGCATGATTCATTGGGTACCCCATTTCTTTTATTTGTTGCATAAGGTTCATTGCGACATTATTTTTCAACCTTCTTCTTCTTTTGCTTTTCTTCTCTCTTTTTTTATGTGGAGGGGTTCCATCTTTTTCAACACAATCCATCAAGGGTAGATTTTCACAAACTTCTTGACTTTCCTCCTTTTTCACCACACTCCCAACTTAGGCTTTTGGCCGAAGTTTGGCCAAAAATTTGTGCCTAAGATCATCTCTATTATTCACCTACATTAGTTGATTGGACCAACGGGGCAAGTTCTAGGTATTACCAAGCACATATTTCAAAACAATCTCACCACACATGGCATTAAACACAATCATCAATCAAGATTCTATAAATTTAGCTAGCGTGCAACGGTCATCACAAGATTCATTTCAATAATCGGCCAGTCACAATGATATGCTAAGAGTTCACACATGACTTATGCAACTCACATTTGCCTCATTGGAATTGCACAAACATATCGTTCAATAAAGAGCACTATTAAGTCATCGGTACTGATTGCAACCGATACTCAAATATGCAAGAGAACAACCATATTCACAATCATCAAGAGGTGCAATTTTTAATTTGGATCAAAAACCAACATTCACATTAAAAACCGAAGAGCCATAGTCATGAAAAGTAAGCATAACAAGCTATCAAAAATTAAACATTCACAAAAACAACCCAAAAGAGGCAGGTATGAAGATACCTCACCCCGCAAAACAAAGCTAACCATTGTCCTCAATGTAAAAGAAATAAATAGTCTAAAAAATAAACTAAAGAGAGTCAAGATCCCCATGACAGGCTAAGCCTGAGGTGAACTCTGCACATCCGGAACTCTCGATCTGGGCATCAGTGCCTGGCTCATCTCCATCTCTCGCTCCACTGGAGCCCACCATCGATGTGTCCCGAAGAGAGGCTTCCATGGCTCTCTGTACCATAGTGCCCTCTAGGTCCTCTAGATCATCATATACCGCAGAATCATAGGTAAAAAGCTCCTCCTCCTCAGTCTCGGGAGCATCAGACTCGACATCATCATCAGCCACAGTAGCATCTCCGGTGTTAGTAGCCGGAGGGATCTCAGGAATGGCTGGCAGCTCTGTACTCGGGACCTCAGGAAGGTCCATCGTGCCGAAAAACATAGACAAATCTGTGGATTTAAGCTCATCCACATCACATCTCAAGCTAGTAACATCGGCTATCAAAGACATCACATCATCCAACTGGCGTCCACTCTGCTCACATGCCTCCACTCTCACCGTGAGGGCATATAACGCTAGGCCATATGCGGTGATCAACTCCCGGTGCTCTCTCAACTCAGTTCGGATGGAGCTAAGGTAGCAGAAATGGCCCTCTCAATCATATCGGGGACAACAACCTCCATCTGGGAAACAGCTACGTCAACAGATTGGGCCAGATGGTCCATCTTGAATAGCATTGCCTGTGTCAATGGGGGCCCGGAAGTAGCAACAGCAGTAGAAGTAGTAGCAGCAGCAGATGAAAAAGGATCAGTAGTAGAAGTGCTAGGGGTACCTGAAGGCTCACCGGCCTAAGTAGGAGGGGTTGTCTCTGGCTCTAGCATCTCTACATCAACAACCGGAGAAGTGTCCACCGGTGCAACTCTCCTCCTCTCAGCCTCGTCTCTAGTGTACTCGGCCTTAAGCCTCCGGATGTTAGTAGAGGAAGTGGGAGTCACTTCCACATCCGTCTTCTCCACAAAAGGAACCCGAGCATGATGGCATAACTCTGTGATCAACACCAAGAAAGGAAGTGAAGTCTGATTCTTCTTGGCCTTCATGGCCATATCCTGCTCAATAATCAACCCAAGATTTAGCCTATCCCGGTCAATGATGCATCCCAACAAGGCCGCCTTAGGAAACCGGAGTATGGACTCGTTCTGAGAAGGCATTAAGGTGCTACTAAAAAATCCAAACCAATACCGGGCAGCTACATTCAGATCCTACTTCTCTATCTGAACTCCTGGCTCGATCCATGGCAGTGTGATGTCGGAACTCAGAGGAGACAACCACCCTTTCAAATCATCAAGGGTCTTCTTTTGTATTTAATCCACCAAGAAGTGGATCACATTCATCGTACACCCCAACACCTCATTAATGTCAGTGCTGCTGCATTTCACCCTTTTACCCCACACCATAACATGATCAACCGGTGCGAACGAGCTATCCTTCTTCTTCCCCTTTTGCATCAGCCTCCCATATTCTGTATAAAACTCTCAGACCGAGGAAGGTATGTTTGAGCCTCGGGGCTAGGTAAATATCTCAAACTTGTGGAACTTGATGGTGTTCCACACTTCTGGGTATTTGTCCACCACTCCGTCTATTGACAACCTCTTATCCTCTAAGATAGTCCTCAACTCGGCAGCCTTTAATCTGTTCAGCGATCGAGGTGGATGTGCCTGTACCGGGGGCACTAGAGGTACTTGCTAAACCATCTGTGCTGGAGGTGGAGGAGGTTAGGAGTCACCGATATTCTGGCCGGATAATGTAGCGCTTTAGAGCGTAACTCAGCTCGCCTCCTTTGCAAAGTCTAATAATCCTCCGGCTCGAATACGGAGACTGGCGATCTAGACCCCGAGTTGCCCTCACTGTCAGACTCTGATATGGTGAGGTGGGTGTCGTAGATTCCCATACTATCGGAACTAGTCTCTGCTGGACTTGGATCAGCAGGCCCCTTTCCCTTGCCTGTGCTTTTCCCCTTTGATGGGGAAGTTTGTGTTGTGTTGCTCATGACGGAGCAGCACCCTCAGTGATAACAATGCCCCGTGCCCTCTTCCGTGGTGGTTGGTTTCTTCCTGGATCTTTAGGTCTGGCCATATGCAATACAACACAGAACGAACCAATACGTTAGAAACAGGTCAACAAAAATATCAAAGTATAAAAATTACAGAAAAACTCGCCGACTATTTCGGCAAGCCAAATCGGGCTCGCCGAAAGTTACAGAATAAAATTGCTGAGAAATTAGCATAAGTCAGCGAGGTGTAGGGCCTTTCGGCAATTCGGCGACACCATTCGACGAACTAGAAGTAGCTCGCCGAATGTTACAGAATATTTAACTAAAATTGGGGCTGACAAATGGCGATCACAAAGACATCCAGTGAGTCACCGAGTAAACTCGGTGAGCTCAGGCATATCGCCGAATGTTATAGAATCAAACAATCAAAAATGAAGAATAAAAAGGCGATCTAGAGGTCACTTGGTGAACCACCGAGCCATTCGGCGAGCTCGACTAAGCTCACCGATTGGTCTCTTGTGCTAGTTTTTGACCCCGACCTTCAATTTTCAACCCACAGCCCACGATAATGAAATTAACACACTATTCAATGAAATTAAGCCTAGACCCATATCAATAATGACCCTGGGGTACTCAGACTTCCTGACAAATTGATCAATCAACGTCTTTTGCCCTTAAGAATGACATCACCCGCTCTATCATTGGGAAAATTCAGTCGATCGGTACAAATTTGGGTTACTCAGACTTCACCCTGACCAGACCCAACATACAAACAATACACACCCACGATTTCAATCAATTTAAACAAGGAAATTTTTTAATTAGTGGATAAATTACAAACATAAACAAGATACGACAGCGACCCTCACTTAAAAATCAATCAACTCCATAAAATTATGCAACATATCAAAATCTATTACGAGCATGAATAAAAAATTACTAAAAATCAAGCCAAGTTCGGGACACCAACCTCAAGAGTGGATGGAAACAAACGCTAGGCTAGAAAATACGGAAGTGAAAATGCACAATTCCCCCAAGCAATCGATCCCCACACAAAAGTAACAAGCAAAATACAATCTAAATATGAAATGTAAGAGTGCAAAAGTCAGAAAATGTGAAATGAAGGGGAATTTTGAATTTAAAATGGTTGAGGCCTTTTTGACGCTTTAGTTCGCGCCCCAGTTGGCCATATCAACTTATGTCGCCGACCATTCGGCAATGCGCCGAATGGTGCTTTTGCCCGCCGAAGGTTACAAAACTCCAGCCATGTAGTTGGTCAAAAAGGCGGTCCAGATTGGACTCGCCGACTTGTTCGGTGAGTCGCCGAACGGTACCTGAGCTCGCCTAATGCCTATTCTCCTAAAATTTTAAATTTTCAACCAGCACATCTAGCACCCGTTATTCAAACAACAACATTAAAAACTAAAAAGTTGGGTTGCCTCCCAAGAAGTGCTTTATTAAACGTTGTGGCACGACGAAGACACACTTTCAAGCTTCATTCTTTGGGTTGACCATGGTAACACTCGGTAATTCTCCTTTTGGTCTTGGGTTTAAGTGAGTCGAGATTTGAGCCATTTCTGTTTCCAGATGGTTAATCGATACCGAATGTGAAGTAACTGTTTGGTTCAAAGAAGAGACGTCCTCTTTCATTTCCTTTAGTACCTTGCCTGATCCTTCCACTTTGTTGAGAATGCGTGCAAGCATATCTTCAGTGCAAAAGTTTTCAGGATCAACCCTTTGCTCTTTTAGCTTTTGAGGCTCATGGAGAGGTACATATCGTTCTTTGTCACAGTCCCTCTATCTCCAATTCGTACCACAGTCACGCCATTCCCTATCTCGGTCTCTCCAGCCATTATCACAATCTCTATTCCAACCTTGATTTCCACCCGGCCTTGGATAGTTTGGACGGAAACCTCATCCTTGATTTGTTAAGAAGTGTACTTCCTCATTGTACATAGCTTCAAATTTTGCTTCATTAGGATTCACTCCATTAACTCCGATCGCATTCACACCTTTAGAACCACTTCCCATGACGTCTTTCATCAATAGATCATTTTGGGTCATCATCTTGGCCATGTTTTCATCCCACTCTTAGTTCTTCTCCATGTGTTCCTTCTCAAAAGAGACACCTAATCTTCTCTAGTGTACCAAACATGGTTGATTTTTGTCATTTCATCAAGAAGAGTAGATGCTACATCAAATGGTTGTTGCATGATTCCTCCTCGAAAAAGCTAGTCTGCCACACCCTTGTTGATAGAGTCTAGGCTCCGATAGAAGTAATGTAGCAACACATTGTTCGGAAGTCCATGAGTCGGACATTTGAGAAACAACTTCTGAAACCTCAACCACATCTCATGAATTGGTTCCCCATCCAATCGCTTAAAGTTCTGAATAATATCTCTCAATGTCACCATCTTTGAGGGAGGGAAAAACCTTACATAAAACGCATCAGTGAGCTCCTCCCAAGAAGTGATTGAATCCCTTGGTAATTCAGCCAACCACTTCGTTGCAAACAAAGTCGGACCGACTATTGAGTAATGTTCTTGAAAGAAAATGGCTCACACACATCCATAAAGTATCGGATGTGGTAATGAGGATCCTTATTATCTAGACCTCCAAATAGACCCGTTATTTGCAACAACTGCAACATTGTGCTAGTAACATAAAACACCGCATTGCCTACAACTGGAGGCAATCGAATAACACCCGCACTTCCCAACTGATCTTCGTTGACATCGTGCTAATTACCGATGTAATCATTGTGCCCAAGTTTGCTAGAATTGCTCCCATTAACACTCATTTCTTCACCTGTTTAAGAGCAGCCAACAAAGAACAAAAATAAGTTGATTCAACTACAACAAAATCAATTCACAACTAAACTTTAGTAAAAGAATTCTAAACACCACTCCCGACAGCGGTGCCATTTTTGATAACGCTCAACTACACTTCATCCGATTCTAAGTTTAGGCGGTCGAAATCAAGTATAAACCCAACTAGGAGTTGGGGTCGATCCCAAACGGAGTTATACAATAAAGAATTTAATTACGAAGTAAAATGGTGTTCTAATCGTTTGTAGAGGTAGACATTTTTAAAATAATAAAGTAAATAGCAGGGGGTTGACAATCAATGTCAAATGGGGGGATTTGAGTGAACAATTAACAATTACCAAAAATCGGGACTAAACAAGTAGAGAGGGATCCTTGGGAGTGTTATTAATTGAATGCCAATTTCGCTTAATGGGTGATTATTATTTACTAGAATCGTTGAATCTTGTTGGGCAGGCTAGGCTTTAGGTGTAATAGCCATTTCTCAATCAACTATCACGAATCAAGCGAGTTCACTCGAACCTCGAGCAGCATAACACATATGAACAACCCAATACCTCAATTAATCTACTTTTTCAAGCTAGATTAGTAGGATTGAACTTAGACCCACTTTCTCAAGCTAAGTCTATAATATCCCAATCACTACAATCATCAATCAATAGTTTTAATTTTAAAATCTCTTTCTCAAGCAAGCTTAGAATACTAGGCTAGAATTGCATTTGCAACTACAATTCATCAATTAAAACTCAACTATCAATTGAACCCACTTCAAATCAACAATAAAAATCAGTAAATACTAACTCCCATAAGCTAATTGAAGCATTCAATCACATAATCACACCCCCAAGAATGGGGGTTTTAGACTCACATAATAAAGGGCAAGAAATAGTTACCAACTATGTTTTCCATAAGCTTGGGTAACAATCCACAAGTCTTCAAAATGTTCAAATTGAATTCAAAATCAATAAACCATAAATCTCTACTCAAAATGTCAAAAAACAATGTTAAGGATCAAAAACCCAGAACTGGACAATGTGGGAACTCTCAAAAACTTCAGAACTCCTTTTTCTCCTTTTAAAAGTTGCATTTATACGTTCCCAAAATTTCAACTTCTGAACCACTTGGCGAAATAAGTCGGGCTTCGCCGACCAGGTCGGTGATGCGCCGAGTGCTCCATTCCATCGCCTTCTTCGCTTGGCCTTTTACCTCCTTTCTTATATGACTTTAGGCGATCAAAGTTGCCCTCTCTGATCCGTTCGTTGGTTCGCCGAAATATCAATCTCCTCGCTGAGTTGGCTTTTTCCATGGGCTGGCCTACTGTACTTTTGGCGAGCTGAAGTGCCACTCGGTGACTCGCCAAGTGTCTTTGGCGATTACCAGCCTTGCTTTTCTTCAGCTTTTTCGCTCATTTTTGCTTAGTAATGTCTTTGCCTTGATCTTTTGCCTTCATTGCTGCAAATTAGTATTTTAACACCAGTTTAGAGCATAAAATAGTCATTGAGGACATTAAAACAATGAATATTAAACCTTGAATGAGTCGAAATCCCCGACTCATCAGGAATATACCAGTGAATACCCAATCTGGCTAATCTATGAATATCATGAACTAACTCCTTTTTAACATCCCCAACATGCGCTATGCTACCCATTGATAGTCAACTAAGAGAATCCTCCACCACATTCACCTTACCCGAATGATAGAGGACACTCATTTCGTAATCCTTCAATAACTCAAGCCACCTTCTTTGGTGAAGATTTAAATCCTTTTGAGTGAACACATACTTCAAACTCTTGTGGTCTGTGAATACATCTACATGTAAACCATACAAGTGATGAATTCAAATCCTTAGAGCGAACACCACCGCCGCTAACTCCAAATCATGAGTCGGATAATGCTTTTGATGCACTTTCAATTGCCTTGATGCATAAGTAGTGACTTTCCCATGTTGTATCAAAACACAACCAAGACCAACCCGTGAAGCATCACAACAAACCACGAAACCATCTCGATCCTTCTAGTACTGTCAAAATAGGGGCCGAAGTGAGTCTATCTTTCAATTCTTGGAAACTCTTCTCACAAGTCTCAAACCATAGGAATTTCACCTTGTTTTGAGTCAATATTGTCAAAGGCAATGCATGAGAGGAAAATCCTTCCACAAATATTCTATAATGACCAGCCAAATCCAAGAAACTCCATATATCTAAAGCGGACAAAGTTCTAGGACAATTCATAACTGGCTTGGTTTTCTTAGGATCGACTTGAATACCTTCATCAAAGACAATATGGACAAGAAAAGCAATAGACCTCAACCAAAACTCACAGTTATTGAACTTTGCATATGACTCACGATACTTAAGAATTTGCAACACAATCCTAAAATGATCGGAATGTTAATCTTCACTTTGGGAATAAATCAAGATACCATCGATAAACACTATCACAAACATTTCAAGATATTGTCTAAACAGTCTATTCATCAAATCTATGAATACAACCAGAGCATTAATCAAACCAAACTACATCACCAAGAATTCATAATGGCCAGCCCTTGTTCAAAAATCCATCTTTTGAATGCCACTTTCTTTCACTCTCAATTGGTGATAACCACACCGGGGGTCAATCTTAGATAAGTAACTAGCTCCTTCGAGTTGGTCACACAAATCATCAATCCTTGGAAGAGGATACTTATTCTTAATGGTAACCTTGTTCAATTTCCGGTAATCAATACACATGCAAAGTGAAATATCTTTCTTATGAACAAACAAAAGTGGAGCGCCACATGGAAAGATACTCGGTCAGATGAAACCCTTATCCAAAAAATATTTAAAATGCTTCTTTAATTCCTTAAGATCTGCCAAAGCCATACAGTAAGGAGAAATAGAGATGAGTTGCGTATCTAGGAGATGGTCAATAGAAAAGTCTATTTCCCTTTGGGGAGGAGCACCGGGTAATTATCAGAAAATACTTCCAGAAATTCATTTACAATAAGGAATGACTCAAGAATAGGAGTTTCAAAATTTGTATCCCTAACCCGAGCAAGATGATATATGCAACCCTTAGAGATAATTTTTCTAGATTTAAGACAAGAAACAAACTGACCGTTAGGCATATCATTTCCCCTTCCACTCTAGGACTGGCTCATTAGGAAAAGGAAAATTAACCACTTCGGTCCTACAATCAACAAAAGCATAACAATATTGGATCCAATCCATACAAAGAATAACATAAAAAACCAATATATCAACCTCTACAAGATCAATATGAGTGACTCTATGGGATAAGGAGATGGGACACTTTCTATAGACTCTCTTAGCCATAATAGATTCACCAATAGGACTAGAGACAGATAAAAGTTCTTACAGTACATATGGACAAATATCAAATCTCAAAGCCACATATGATGTCACAAAAGATAATGTAGCACCGGGATCAAGCAAATCATAAAATTTAAGATTAAAAACTTTTGACATATTGATACCGACATCAGGAGAACCCTCTTGATCATGTCGAGTTTGAAGTACATAGAATCAATTTTGCTTTGGACCACTCTAACCTGAACCACTAGGAGAAGCTTGCCTACCATCTCTTCCATTAGTACCAAGTTATCGAAAATCCCTTATCTTGTGACCACTCTTACCCTTACTAAAGAAAATATCTATTCCGGCTAAGAATTTACCATCATTCTTCCTTCCACACTGATATACCGTGAGTTTACGGTATTTTTGATGCGTTTCACTTAGAGTTTGTGTGTGTCTTGGGCTATTTTGTTATTAGGAATAATGTTTTGTGTATAATTCTATCAGGAAATAGGCTTGGATGCGGTTGATAAAGATGCAAGCTGAAAAGTGCAGAAGTAGCCACCAACGGAGCCACCCACGGACCGTAGGTTCAACGACGGGCCGCGGATGGGCAGTTGTAGGTCCTGTTCTGGGAGTTGAGTTCCAGTACTCCATCCATGGAGTGCCAGGATGGACCGTAGTCCAGTACATGGACCATAGGTGATGCATCATAGGTTGAAGATCAGGGAAGTCTGACCAAGTGTGGAACCACGGAGCAGACGACGGACCGTAGGTCGACCCACGGTCCGTTCCGCACATGTGTCGATGGTGATCTGGGAGTTGAATGTTACAGTACTTAATGAATTTCTCCAAGTGTTGTGCCACGGAAGGGGACCTACAGACTGTAGGTCGACCCATGATCCGTAGGTCGAGGCGTCGATCGAAACCGCATCCTGGTAGTTTATTTCCTTATTTTTTTTCCTGTTTAAGTTAGGATTTGTTTTCTATAAATAGGAGTTGTAATCCTCATTTTTATGGGTTAGACATTATTGTATACTTCTAGTTTTTGTTCTTTGAAAATTAATTTGCAAACTCTAAGCAATTAAATTTCTGGATTGCGTTTTATACAATTTTCACTTTTAATTTTAATTCAAGATTTTGGGTTGCATCTATTCTAAATGTAAGTTCATGAATTATTTCAACCTAATTATGAATTGTGAACTCTCAAGTATGATTAGCTAAATTCACAACTAGGGTTGTGGGAACCATGAGCAATTAACAAAGTATGAATAATAATTAAGTAATTCTTGAATAGTGGATATGCATGTATTGTTAATCCTTTCATTTAGAAGTCTTTTTAACGAGTGCACTCGTTGGAACTCACCTCGTTTCCACTTGCCAGACCAAGGAGGTAGTGAATGAGAAAAGGATTAAACAACATAGATTTAGTGGATGTTATCTACTAGTTTGATGTCAATTGGAGTGAGGGTTAAAACTAAACTACATTGATATGATGACTAATCTGGGGTAATGGTAAGGGTTAGTAAAGAATACACCCGTAGACGGACCAAGTTGCGTGGTAAAATTCCTTACTTGGAGGACCAATAACTTAGGGATACCTAACTTACCAACTCTGCATGTTAAACACTAGGAAATGATTACTATTATTAGGATTACTACGTTAAGAGCTTGTGGGGAACACATATACCCTAGTTTCCTTCTCATATTGATAACTAAAAAGTTGAATATTGTTTACTTGTTACATAAGCATTCAAATGTGTTACTTACTAACAAAACCCCCCCTGTTTACATTCCTCAAAAATAAGTTGACTAAACGGATATAATTGATAGTTAAGTTTAAGTCTGAACCATATTCCTCATGGGATCGACCCTAACCTATAATTTGGCTTTTTTACTTGATAACGATCGCTTATACTTCTTAGGGAGGTGTAATTTGAGTGTATCAAATTTTGGCGCTCTTCTCTTGGTCTTATGGGTCTTTCACCTTCAAAAGGATGCCATTTGGGTTGTGTTATGCTCGAGCGACCTTCCAGCATTGTATGATGTCGATATTTTCAGATATGGTGGAGGACACAATTGAGGTATTTATGGATGATTTCTCTGTGGTAGGTGACTCATTTGATGGTTGTTTGATGTATATGGCCGAGGTACTAAATGATGTGAAGAGTGCAATCTTGTGTTCAATTGGGAAAAGTACCACTTCATGGTGAAATAGGGTATAGTTCTGGGTCATCGAATTTCGTAGAAAGGTATTGAGGTCGATCAAGCCAAAGTTGAGGTAATAGAAAAGCTTCTACCACCCATCTCTGTAAAAGGTGTTCAGAGTTTTCTTGGGCATGCAGGTTTCTACCGAAGGTTCATAAAAGATTTCTCGAAAATTGTACACCCATTGTGCAAACTACTCAAAAAGGAGTGTAAGTTTGATTTTGATGATGCTTTTCTGAGAGAATTTGGAGAGTTGAAAGCCAAGTTAACTTCCGCACCTATCATTATTTCATCAGATTGGGGACAACCGTTTGAAGTTATGTGTGATGCGAGTGGGGTAGCGCTTGAGGTAATATTAGGACAGAGGCGAGAGAAGATTCTTCATCTGATTTACTATGCCAGCAAAGCTCTGAATGTTGCTCAAAAGAACTACACTGTGACTGAACAGGAACTCCTTGATGTGGTTTCGCATTCGAGAAATTTAGGTCCTACTTGCTTGGTTCTAAGGTCATAGTACATACTGACCATTCTGTATTGAGGTATCTGATGGCTAAAAATGATGCAAAACCAAGGTTGATTAGATGGGTGCTTTTGTTGCAAGAGATCGAGTTTGAGGTAAAGGATAGAAAAGGGACAGAAAATCAAGTTGCCGATCATTTGTCCAGATTATAGGAGGAAGCTATGATCAAGTTTGAAGATGGAATTGAGATTAATGATGCATTCCCTGATGAACAAGTATTGGCTGCTTCTTATGATCTTATCCCTTGATTCGGAGATTTTTGTAATTACTTGGCAAGTGATTTGGTTCAGTCGGATTTGTCGTTCCACCAAAGAAAAAAATTCATGTCTGATGTGAAGAAATTCTTTTGGGATGAGCCTTACTTGTTCCGTATTTGTGCTGATGGGATTATTTGTCGTTGTGTGCCCGAGGTTGAGATGATGAGTATACTAGAGGCGTGTCATTCATCGCCTGTTGGTGGGCACAATAGTGGTATCCGAACTACTCATAAAATTTTACAGTGTGGGTATTACTGGCCTACCATCAACCAAGATGCTCATGATTTCGCCAAGTCTTGTGACCGTTGCCAAAGAGAAGGAGGAATTTCAAAGAAGCAAGAGCTACCTATGAATCCGATATTGGTGATTGAGTTATTTGATGTTTGGGGCCTTGACTTCATGGGTCCATTTGTAAGTTCGTATGGGATGAAGTATATTCTTGTTGCGGTTGACTATGTATCGAAATGGGTGGAGGCAATTGCACTTTCAAACAATAAGGTTAAGAGTGTCACCGCATTCCTGAAAAAGAGTATCTTCTCCAGATCTGGTACACCTAGGATAATTATCAGCGGTGGAGGTTCTCACTTTTTTAACAAGTTGTTCAAGGTGTTGCTTGAGAAATATGGAGTTCATCACAATGTAGCTACTCCTTATCATCCGCAGTCTAGTGGGCAAGTTGAGATGTCAAATAGAGAGATAAAGCAAATCCTTGCAAAGACTGTGAACGCTAACAAAAATGATTGGTCAAGAAGGCTTGATGATGCTCTATGGGCCTATCGCACCGCATTCAAGACTCCCATAGGTATGTCCCCCTACCAACTTTTATATGGGAAGTCATGTCATTTGCCTGTAGATCTAGAGCATAAAGCAATGTGGGCGCTAAAGAAGTTGAATTTTGATTGGGGCACCGGATCGAGTCAAAGACTGAATGACATGAATGAGCTTGATGAGTTTCACCTAAAAGCATATGAAAGTTCAGCCTTGTACAAGGAGAAGATGAAGAAGTACCATGATCAGAAGATTGAAAAGCGTGAATTTGTTGTCGGTGATCTGGTGCTCTTATTCAACTCAAGGTTGCGCTTGTTTCCTGGAAAGCTCAAGTCCAAGTAGACCGGGCCTTTCAGATTCACTCAAGTATTTCCACATGGAGCGGTTGAGCTCGAGAACAAGAAAGGGATGAGGTTCAAGGTGAACAGACAGAGGATAAAAGTTTACTTGGGGAAATCTGAGAGTGTACAAGAAGTGATAGAGTCATATTATCTTGATGAAGTCCGAGTAATCAAAGTGTATGCGTTGTGCCACGAAGTTAAATCAAGCGCTTCTTGGGAGGCAACCCAAGATGTACAATCTAGCCAACTATAGGAGTTTCTTTTCGACATAGGAGTTTTTTTTTTCATTTTGATTTTGTAGCTCTTTTAGATAGGTGTTTATGTTTATAATTAGTGTTGGCTAGATATATAATAGGGTCCGTGTCTAAAAAGTATCCAGAAAATGTAAAAAGAAAGTCCTAATGGTTGCTACGTGTGCAGGGACGAAAAGGCAATATCTGCAGAAAATAAGTAGTGCAGTGGTCTACGGACCCCATCGACGGTCCGTTGGTCAATCCAAGGACCGTGGATGTCGTCCGTAGATCCCAGGTAAGTTCTCATTTTTTCTAAGTGTCAGCATGACCTACGGACCCGATCGACGGACCATAGGTCAACCCACGAACCGTCGATGGGGTCTCATGGGTCCAAACTAGGCTTCCTTCCTGACCCGACCCAGACCCCTTCTAAATAAAATCCTTCATTTTTAATTCATTTCCTACTCCCATTCCCCCCCCCCCCCCCAACCATTTTAAACTTCCCATATACCCCATCATTTCACATTATAACCCCATATCAATCCCCAATCACTTCCCATTACCTATTCTAAATCATCCATAATCCCAATCTTCTTCCCCACTTCCATTTTTTTTGTTTCCCCCCAAAGCTTTCAAGGTCCGGGTTCGCTGTCACCCGTGGTTTAAGAGCTTTTATACTTCATCACACACTCACCATCATTGCCTACTTGTAAGGTAAACTGATTTCTCCCAAACTCTGAGTTTTTCATTGTTTCAATTGAAGTCACAACGATGAACTTGACCTTGGGTTGATACATTACTTTTTTGAAATGTTGGATTGTAGTTTAGAAACACCCTTGGAATGATGGTATGTGAGTGTGTAGTTAATTAAAATCAATTAAAATAGATTGATAGGTCTAATTGGATGTTTTGACTTAGGGTTCGTTGTTTCGGTATGTTAAAAAGTTGAATTATGTGTAATCGAAACCCTAAGGATGATGAACTACCATACATTTTGTGGAAATGCATGATTAGACTTAGTGTGATTGATTGTGTGTTGAAATTTTGGTTTGTACAAAAGTTGAAGGGTCTGCCTGGCACAAAATTGATCAAAGAGCCCCACCCACAGACCGTAGGTCAACCTACGAACCATAGGTCGGGGTCCGTAGATCAGTAGCACACACAAAACTGGTTAAGTGAAGAACCACGGTGTGGACTACGGTCCGTTGTTTGATCGACGGACTGTTCTGCACATCCGTGGTTCCCCATTTGGAACCCAAAAATATGACCTCCTGACCTACAGAGGGGACCCACGAACCATCGTTCCATCGACAGACCGTAGGTACCCACCATGGGTCACAAGTTCTGCTCTTGTCTAATTTTTTTTTGAGTTTTTGTCTGGGTCTGAATCTTGTTCTAAAATTATTCCATGAGTCTTATTGCCTTGTTTTGGTACTAACTAGTCTTCCACAGGTACCATGGCCCCTAAAAAAGCACCAATATATGCCAAGAAGGGCAAGTCCAAGTCTGTTTCCCCTTCTCGATGCCTGTTGGATCAGAACACCGATCATGAGTACATCCCACCTAACACCAGAGTCTCCCCCACTGCCCCCCATACTATTAGGCGATCCCAGCAGGTTATCTCTACCAGTGACGAGGTCGAGGTCACTTCCCCCCAGTCTGAGGAGGGGGCCATATATTTCGGTTCCGAGTCACAGTCCGGCTCTAGTTTTAGCGGCAGTCCCGCTTCTTCATTTGATGGAATAACTCAGGCTACATCCCGGTACAAACCAGAGTTGAGCCGACCCCTAATGCCGATTTGCCGAACAATGGTGCGTTTCGGGCCAGTATCAGTTAAATGAGAATGACACTATATTGAATGAACACCGGAGGATGGCCAGGACTGTTACTGAGGAGCACAGGGTTCTGACAGGCAGCCTCCACACCGCACCAGTCATTGAGGAGCTTTCTTATGCTGCCACCGTCTGAAATTCTATATTTAAACGAGCTAAGCCCGTGGCCCAGCCTCCACTTCAGTCTACATTGTTGTGGAACCTCCCAGTTGACATCTCTGAGACCACCATCCGCCATTTTATTTACGGCCCAGCCCACACTCTGCCGATTAATACAACAGAGTATGACTACAGGATGGGGATCATACAGAGTCAGGCATTTCAGAGGGATGCTGAGCAGAGGGAGACATTTTTGAGGTGGATGGCACGTCATATTGCTGATGATAGGGAGCGCACTAAGTGGGTCTGAAATCCTACTATGGCAGGAAGGCGACTCTGAGCTTTGCTGCGAAGTTCTTCTGATTATTGGTTCGGACTCGACTGTCCATCACTCAGGCAGACAATGTTGTTACATGGGACCGGGCCGTGATGATAGTAGCCATTATGGCGGGTTTGGAGATTGATTTTGCATGCATCCTGATTGCGGAGATCCACGAAAGGGCTTTCAAGACCACCACCACTCTTTTTTTCCCGTGTTTGATATTCCATCTCTGCGGGGAGGATTCTGTGCCTATTTGGCATTGTGATAGGTTGCTCGAGGTGACCAAGACAGTGGACATAAGCCTCATTCAGGATGATGCCAACCTTGTTGCGCCACGGAGGGAGCCACAGGTTGATGTACTGCCCTTGGGTGCTGATCTTGTTGCGGATGTGGAGCAGATGCAGGTTGATGAGTCTACCATTCCAGCCCCTCCAGTAGATGTCTAGGGTCTACCTTCTACGGCCACTAGTCAGGCCCCGAGCTCCTCCCGAACCACTTCTTCTTCAGGGTCACTGTCGTTCCTCTAGCCCGAGTGTAGAAGCTGGAGACACAGATGGCCACCTTACTGCAACACATGAGACCGTGGATGCAGAATTTGATTGAGGAGTCCGAGGCGAGGATGGAGAAGATGATCGATCGGAAGATTCAAGCCACTCATAAGTGCCTGGATGCTTTCAAGATGAGAGTCTAGGAGAGGCCTGCTCCTACCATAGATGTGACCACCTTACTGACGGAGTTGGCGAGCCTCCATGATGATGTTTCTCCCCTCCTAGGCCCTACTGAGACTGCACCAGAGGCTACCCCTATAGTGGAGGAGGATGATGTGGTGATGACTACCCTATTTGGTGATACTATGCCACCACCAGACTCTTCCAGTGCTGCTGGGAAGCGCCACCACTCTGACCACACTTCCGATGCTGATGAGGCTCGAGGATTGAAGAAGGAGCGCCAGCAGTTTGAGGTGGCCCAGAGAGAGTCTATACTTGATGAGGAGAGGAGACAACAGCTTGCCCGTGAGGTGGATGTTGGCCCATCTGGCATTCCGAGCACTACTGATGGTGCTCCCATAGTTGGTGAGGGCGCTACTGATGGCGTCCCTAGTGTTGATCCAGCGGGCTCCGGGAAACCGGACCCTCCCGCTTCTTGATGGGTATTCAGCGCATTTAAGCCACAGGTTTGCTGCACCCTATGCTTTACTTTTGATTTTTGTGCATTGAGGGCAATTGCACCTTATTTTGTTGGGGGGTGGGGTGAATGGATTTTAAGTGATAGGGTGAAGTCTGAGTAACCCAACTCATAATCCTCCTTTGGGGTTTTCTTGCTTGTGTTCTTTTCTCCCAAGGGACTATTTACTTTTATGTTTAACCGGTATGTTTAGGATTGTATGTGTAGAAGTAAGTAGAAGAATGAAATCATGATGGCATAAAAACTCAGAATAAAAAAGAGAGCATGAAATTGATACCGGTCCAAAAATTTGGAAATGTGGTAGATCTATAGGCTGAATGAGTTGGATCTTCATATGACATGATAAGGAACCTGTATGATAGCATGACTTAAGCTAAAACTTGAACTGGGTAATTCAATAATCTGATAATGAAAAAATGTGCCAAGTGTGTGTGAGAAAATTTTGAATGTTCATATACTATGTGCCAATATAGAACTTTCCCCGTTGGTCCTGCTAAAATAATCTAGGCTAGAAGTTTATGATCATAGGCCCTTGTTCAAATAAGTCCACTTATGCCTAAAAAGTCAACCAAAAGAAATAAATGTTCCCTTTGATCCAAATGTTTGAGCCTAATGTAGACCACTTCTTTCAATACACCTAAATTCACCTTCACTAAAATAATTGTCTTGTCCCCGGTCGCTCCACCTTGAACATGTGCACCTTGACTTAGGCCAAAAGCCTAAGTTGAGGGTGGTTAATTCAAAAAGTTACCTTAATCTTGGCCCTGGTCCGACATCGCATATTGTGCACCTCAACTCAAGCAAAATGCATAAGTTGAGGGTGGCTATGAAAAAAGAAAATCAAAAGAAAAAGGGTATGAAAAGAGTTTGATGTAAAAGAAAGGAAAAGAAAAGAAAAGATAGAAAAAGATGTGATTGAAGTGAAAAGAAACAAAAAGAGCAATGAAAAAGATGTTGATGCTGACGAAAACAAAGAAAAAGAAGAATGTGAAAAGTAAGAGCGTTAAAGTCAAAATCCTATCTGTGTTGAAGAAAGTTAAGGGAAAGAGCAGAAAATTTAAAGATGTCAAGAATTGGTTGAGAAAATAGTTAAAAAGCCAATGTAATTTCAAGGAGGGCAGAAAGTCACTAAAAAGTACCCAAATGTACCCTACCTGACCCTGAGCCTACGTTACAAGCTAAGAAAGTCCTATAGTGATCCTAATGACTAGTTTGGAGAGTCTATGCAGTGAAAATAAGGGCAAGCCTATGGTATTGAGCACTAACTGTACTCGAAGTCACTTCTGAGTGTGAGTGTTGAATGAATCCTTAATTATGAAATTCATATCTATTGTGTGGAAAAAGGATTTCTTTTGAAGTGAGGGCACTAGTTACATTGTTGGAGAATCGGTACCTTGGTGATTGTGAAAAGTGTATGTTGTGGTGTCTATTGGTCGATCTATGTCATGTTTTGATCCGCATGAGTTAGCTTGTTGAGTCTAGGTGAAAAGATTTGCACTAATGTGATGGAATTGATTGAGAAAGCCATGTGATTGCTTGAGTTTGTATGTTTGCTTCTACATAAGTGTCGTTTAGAGTTTAGTGTGTCTCTTGAGGAGAAACAACAAGTTTAAGTTGAGGTTGTTGATATACCTTGAGTTTACGGTATTTTTGATGCGTTTCACTTAGAGTTTATGTGTGTCTTGGGCTATTTTGTTATTAGAAATAATGTTTTGTGTATAATTCTTGCAGGAAATAGGCTTGGATGTGTTTGATGAAGATGTGAGCTGAAAAGTGTAGAAGTAGCCACCAACGGAGCTACCTACGGACCGTAGATCCAACGATAGGCCGTGGATGGGCAGTCATAGGTCCTGGTCTGGGAGTTGAGTTCCAGTACTCAGTCCACGGAGTGCCAAGACGGACCGTAGGTGATGCATCGTAGGTGGAATATCAGGGAAGTCTGACCAAGTCTGGAACCACGGAGCAGACGACGGACCATAGGTCGACCCATGGTCTGTCCTGCACATCTGTCGATGGTGATCTGGGAGTTGAAGGTTCCAGTACCTGATGAATTTTTCCAAGTGTTGAGCCACGAAAGGGGACCTACGGACTGTAGGTCGACCCACGGTCCGTAGGTCGAGGCATCGATCGAAACCGCGTCCTAGCAGTTTGTTTCCTTATTTTGTTTCCTGTTTAAGTTAGGATTTGTTTTCTATAAATATGAGTTGTAATCCTCGTGTTTGGGGGTTAGACATTATTGTATACTTCTAGTTTTTGTTCTTTGGGAATTAATTTGCAAACTCTTAGCAATTAAATTTCCGGATTGCGTTTTATACAATTTTCACTTTAAATTTCAATTCAAGATTTGTGGTTTCATCTATTCTAACTGTAAGTTCATGAATTCTTTCAACTTAATTATTAATTGTGAACTCTCAAGCATGAGTAGCTAAATCCACAACTAGGGTTATGGGAACCATGAACAATTAACAAAGTATGAATAATAATTAAGCAATTCTTGAATAGTGTATATGCATGTATTGTTAATCCTTCCATTTAGAAGTCTTTTCAACGAGTGTTCGCGTTAGAACTCACCTCGGTTCTACTTGCCGGACCAAGGAGGTAGTGAATAAGAAAAGGATTAAACAACAGAGATTTAATGGATGCTATCTAACAGTTTGATGTCAATTGGAGTGAGGGTGAAAACTAAACTACATTGATATGACGACTAATCTTGGGTAATGGTAAGGGTTAGTAAAGCATACATCCGTTGACGGACCAAGTTGCGTGGTGAAATTCTCTACTTGGAGGACCAATCACTTAGGGATACCTAACTTACCAACTCTGCATGTTAAACACTAGTAAAGGATTACTATTATTAGGATTATTGCGTTAAGAGCTTGTGGGGAACACATATACCCTAGTTTCCTTCTCATATTGATAACTCAAAAGCTGAATATTGTTTACTTGTTACTTAAGCATTCAAATCTGTTACTTACTTACAAAATCCCTCCCTGTTTACTTTCCTCAGAAATAAGTTGACTAAACGGATATAATTGTTAGTTAAGTTTAAGTCTAAACCATATTCCTCGTGGGATCGACCCTAACCTACAAGTTGGGTTCTTTACTTAATAACGATCGCTTATACTTCTTTAGAAAGGTGTAATTTGAGCGTATCACACACCTAGCACAATTAGACAAAGAAGATCCACCACCATTTCCTCCTTGAGGCTTAGGGTTAAACACTCTATATTGGTTGAGATTTGGAGTCGGAGCATTAGAGGAACCTTGACTAGAAAACCTTTGTTGGAGTTTAGAATGATACGGTCCATTGGACAGCAAATGTGAAAAGTCACCATCACTGGTCTTTTCTCTCTTTGCCTCACTAGATATTTCCTTAAGCTTCTCCTCTTCTATTCGTTAGGCATGAGTCATCAAAAGGGAAATATCCATTTCCTTAATGATGACACATGCTCAATAAATTGAAGAGGAGAAACTTAAGGAATGATCTAGGAAGGAATAGAGGGCAAAGATCGGTTATGGTGACTTTTCACATTCATGGTCCGATAGACATGGTCGTTCTAGGTTCCAACAAAGGTTTTCTTGTCAAGGTTCCTCTAGTTCTCCAGCTCCTAAGATCAACAAAGAAAGAGAGTCTAACCCTAAGACTCAAGGAGGAAATGATGGTGTAAATGGATCTTCAGTTCTCACATGCCAAAAGTGTAGCAAGAGTCATTCGGGAAAACTCTTGATGGTTATGTATAATTTTTTTGGCTGTGGTAAGAGTGGTCACCGTTTGAGGGATTGACCATATAGAATTAACAAGGGAATATATAGTAGAAAAGCTCCACCTAGTGGATCGATTTCTAGTGCTCTAAAGCAAAATCAATTCTATGCACTTCTATCTTGGCCTGATCAAAAGGGTTCTCCCGATGTTGTTACCAGTATGTTGAAAGTCTTTCAGTTTGATTTTTATGCTTTGTTTTATGTCGGTGCTACTTTGTCTTTTGTGATGCCACATGCGCCTAGGAGATTTGATGTTTCTTCGGATGTGTTATTTGACCCTTTTTTCTATTCCCACTTCTATTGGTGAATCTATTTTGGCTAAGAGAGTCTATAGAAATTTTCCCATCTCCTTATCCCATAGATTCACTTATGTTGATCTTGTAAAGATTGATATGTTGAGTTTCAATGTTAATCTTGGTATGGATTGGCTCTATTGTTGTTATGCTTCAGTTGATTATACAAACCGAGTGGTTGAGTTTCAGTTTCCTAATGAGCCTATTGATAGGAGTGGAAAAGGGGAAATTCTATGCTTATGGGTTAATTTGTTTCTTGTCTTAAAGCTACAAAAATAATTTGTAAGGGTTGCCTATACTATTTTTTTGGTATGGGATACAGATTCTAAATCCCCTATTCTTGAATCAGTCCCCGTTGTAAATGAGTTTTCAGAAGTATTTCCCGGTGACCTACCTAATGTTCCTCCCAAAAGGGAAATAGACTTTTGTATTGACTTTCTCCCAAATATGCAACCTGTTTCTATTGCTCCTTATCGTATGCCTTTGGCAGATTTTAAGGAACTAAAGGATCAATTGAATGATTTGTTGGATAAATATTTCATCTTATCGAGTATCTCTTCATGGGGTCCTCCAGTTTTGTTTGTTCGTAAGAAGGATGGTTCACTTCACATGTGTTTTGATTACAGACAATTAAACAAGGTTACCATTTAGAGTAAGTATCCTCTTTGAAGGATTGATGATTTGTTTAATCAAATCCAAGGAGCAAGTTATTTCTCTAAGATTGACGTCCGGTCAGGTTATCACCAAGTGAGGGTGAACGAAAGTGACATTTCAAAGACAACTTTTTGAACTCGGTATGTTCTTTATGAATTCTTGGTAATTTCATTTGGATTGACTAATGCTCTTGCTGCTTTCATGGATTTAATGAATATAGTGTTTTAAATAATATCTTGATATATTGATGATATTTTGATTTACTGTCAGAGTAAGGATGAGCATGGCGATCATTTGAGGATTGTATTGCAAATTTTTAAGGATCGTGACTTATATTCTATGTTTAGTAAATGTGAGTTTTGGTAGAGATCTATGGCTTTTCTTTGTCACATTGTTTCTGAAAAGGGAATTGAGGTTGATCCTAAGAAGACGGAAGCGGTTAAGAATTAGCCTGGATCTCTATCTCTTTCAGACATTAGAAGTTTCTTGGGTTTGGTCGGTTATTATAGAAGGTTTGTGGAAGGGTGTTTTCTGATTGCCTCTCCATTGACCGTATTGACCCAAAAGAAAGTTAAGTTCTTATGGTCAGAAGCATGTGGAAAGAGTTTTCAAGAGTTGAAAGATAGGCTTACCTCTGTTCTGGTGTTGACCTTTCCAGAAGGTTCTGATGGATTTGTGGTGTATTATGATCCTTAAAGGATTGGATTAGGGTGTGTCCTTATGAAAAATGGAAAAGCCATTGCTTATGCGTCAAGGCAACATAAGATTCACGAAAAGAATTATCCTACCCATGATTTGGAATTAGTGGCGGTTATTTTTGCCTAAAAGAATTGGAGGCATTATTTGTATGGTATCCATGTAGATATCTTTATCGATCATAAGAGTTTGCAATATATGTTCAAGAAAAATGACCTAAATCTTCGCCAAAAGAGGTGACTTGAGTTATTAAAGGATTACAACATGAGTATCCTCTATCACCCCGGTAAGGCGAATGTAGTGGCGGATGCTCTTAGTAGACTATCAATGGGTAGTGTTGCACATCTTGAGGATGATAAGAATGAGTTGGTTTGTAATGTGCATTGAATTGCCCAATTGGGTGTTTGCTTGGTTAATTCTAATGGAGGATGTGTAGTTGTTCAAAATGGTCCGGAATCATCTTTTTGTATCAGATGTAAAAGCTAAGCAAAGTTTTGAACAAGTTTTTGTTGAGTTGAAGGAATCAGTACTTAAGAAGTCTGTTGAGGCTTTCTCCCACGGGGGAGATGGTGCTTCCATAACAAGCTCATTTGTGTTTTACCAATGTTGATGACTTAAGGGAGAAAATTTTATCAGAAGCCCATAGTTCTCGTTATTCCATTCACCCGGGAGCCACAAAGATGTACCGTGACTTGCGGGAGGTTTATTGATGGAATGGGATGAAGAATGATATTACTGATTTTATGGGTAAGTGTCCCAATTGTCAACAAGTTAAAGTTGAGCATCAAAAGCAGAGAGGTTTGTCCCAAGATATTAGTATTCCTACTAGGATGTTTGAAGATTTGAATATGGATTTTATAAATGGTTTACCCCACACCCGGTGGCAACATGACTCAATTTGGGTTATTGTTGATCGTATGATGAAGTCGACTCATTTCATTCTCATCAAGGTTTCTTATTTGGCTGAAGATTATGCTATGTTGTATCTAAGGGAAATGATTAGGTTGCACGGGGTTCCCATATCTCCGATCGTGGTACCCAATACACTTCTCAATTTTGGAAGTCTTTCAAAAAAGGTCTTGGTACCTATGTCAAGCTTAGTAAGGCGTTTCATCCTCAAACCGATGGACAATTCGAGCATATTATCCAAACTTTGGAAGATATGTTGAGAGCTTGTTTGATTGATTTCATTGGTAATTGGGATGATCACTAGCCTTTGATTGAGTTTGCATATAATAATAGCTATCATTCAAGTATTAGTATGGCTCCATTTGAAGCTCTTTATGGTGGGAAGTGTAGATCCCCCATAGGGTGGTTTGAAATTTGTGAGGTTGCTTTGATACGTCCCGAGGGGGTACAAGAGGCTATGGAGAAAGTTCGGCTTATTAGAGAAAGGATGAGAATTACTCAAAGTTGATAAAAGTCCTATGCCAATGTTAGAAGGAGAGATCTTGAGTTTTAAATTGATGATTGGATTTACTTGAAAAATTCACCTATGAAGGGTATATGAGGTTTGGTAAGAAAGGGAAGCTTAGTCCCCGTTATGTTGTTCCTAATCAAGTGTTGAAGTGGATAGGCAAGGTGGCTTATGAATTAGACTTCCCCTCTGAATTATTAATGGTACATCTAGTGTTCCATGTGCCTTTATTGAAAAGGTGTAATGGCGATCCGACATCTACAGTACCATTAGAGAATCTTGATATAAAGGAAAGAGTTTCTTATGAAGAAGTTTCGGTTGAGATCTTGGATCGGCAAGTTAGAAAGTTCAGAAATAATGAAGTTTCATCCGTAAAGGTGCTGTGGAGGAATCAAGTTGTTGAGGGTGCTACTTAGGAGGGCGAGGTCGATATGATTTCATGATATCCTCATCCCTTTCCCTCCAACCCTAATCTAGCATGAGGTATTTAGACCCTCATGGTTCATTCTTGTGGATTCATGTGTCTTAGTCATTCTCATATTTCCTTATGCATGCATGTATGTTTTATGAAAGGCTTTTTTAATATATATATTAGCATAGAGTCGATTTTCTCTTTGATTATGTGCATTTATGTGATTGCATTCATGTAGGGTTGTTAAATCTCTTCCCCTATCCTCTTTATGTTGCCTTGAGTTTCGTATGAGGACGAATGTTCCAAAGGGAGAGATATTGTAACACCTCAGATTTCAAAAAAGGGAAAAGGTTGCACGAATTGTATCGACTAGTTTAGGTCTACAAGACCAATCTATGGTTCATAGAACTTTCTACATGTCGTAGACCACTCTCGTAGAAAGGGAGAAAATATTTTTTTGAAAAATCAAGTTTCTAAGCTTTTCTATGAGTGAATAGGACAGTTTGTCGAATGGTTTACAAGTCATAGATAGGTCTCGTATGAAGGTTACAGACTCAGTGTAATATTAAAGGTCAAAGTTGATTTCTACGATTGATATCTACGGATCATAGGAAGTCCTATAGACCGTAAACATGTTTCGTTAAAAGTTGGTCAAAACTAAAGCTTCTAAACTTTTCTATGGTTAACCAAGACGGTGCATAAAATGTCCAAATCCGCAGAACGGTTTGACAGTTATTTTAAGGGGTTCTTGGGTCTTTGATGAGTCCGAGTTTTGGACTCATTTAGAGCTTTGTTTATATTGATTTAGTGTCCTCAAATGCTTATTTTGTGCCTATAACTAATGTTAAATCCTTGATTTTCAGGAATATGGATTGAGGAACAAAGCAAGGACACTAACAGGCAAAAAAGAACAAAACAGGCTGAAGATATGAAGATGGGTGAGCTTGAGGATCGCCAAGAGCATTCGGCGTGTCGCCGAGTGGCTCCTCATACCGCCTAAAGTTCCAGTATGCCAAGTTCTAAAGGAAAGAACAAAGTCAGCGAGGAAAAGGGGCAGTCGGGGGATCGCCGAGTGATTCCGTGAAACCAAGATAGATCGCCTAAAGTTACAGGCCTTGAGGATACTGAGTGCCAAGGCGAAGGGCGATGGAAGAGACCAAAGAGCGGCTTGCCGAGTGGTTCGATGAGCCCGACTTACTTCACCGAATGAGCTTTCGTAGCTTATTTTCTAAGACTATAAATACGTTTTTGAACATTTAGTTTAGTATCTATTGATCTATCTATCTATCTATCTAAGAAAAATAAAAAAAAACTTCTGAACTTAGAAAATAATTTTGAGGCAGTTTTCTCTAGAGTTCTTCCTTAGTTTTGAAGGATTGAAGAAATTCACTTTTGAGAAATTGGAAGTGGGTCTTTGATTTTCATCAAATTGAAGCATTGTAAAGACAAAATCACTCTTACCCAGTTGATTGTTAATAAATTTGTAACTATTTTTACCTTTTTATAATGTCTAGCTAAAACCCCAAATTCTTGGGGTATGATTATGTAATTATGGGCTGATTTAGCTTATGGGAATTTCTAATTGTTAGTTTAAATGCTATTTAAAAGTGAGTTTAATCATTAACTGTGGTTTAATTTAAGAATTGTAGTTGCAAATGCAGTTCTATGTTTGTGTTCTTGGCTTGCGAAAGAGAGAGGATTTAGAACTAAGGTTTTTGATTAATGGTTTGTGGGTATTGGGTTGATTTGGGTTCAGCTCGAGAGAGTGAATCCTAAACCCAATTCCACACATTTAGCTCGAGAGAGTGAATGGATTAAGGTGTGGGCTGCTCTTATTTTTCATGTTTGTTGATGTTCGAGAGAAATCACTTGATTCGGGGTAAACTGTTCGAGAGAAAATTGACCTCCCCTATAGCCTAGCCTACTCACTAATATCTAGCTATTTTCTAATAGTTGCAATTACCCATATGTCTATATTGCCTATAATAGATCACATCCCAAGAATCCGTCTCATTATTGTTAATTCTTATTGTGTGTGACTGTTATTTGTAGTTGATAATCAAAACCAAAATCCCCATTTGACATTCGTGTCACCCCTAAATTTGAATGATGTCCTTATTCGATAATTTTTATTCCTATGACTATTTTGTAGTGGGTTGGCTCATGAGGATCCCCATGAGCATATAAGGAATTTTGTTGATGTATGCGGACCGTTCTACTTTAAGAAAATATCTCAAGAATCTGTCCGGTTGAGGTTCTTCCCATTTTCTCTAATAGGAGAAGCATGCAAGTGGTTGGCTGAGTTGCCAAGAGATTCTATCACTTCGTGGTAAGAGCTTATTACCGCATTCCAAGTGCGATTTTTCCCTCCTTCGAAGATGATGACTCTTCGAGATAGTATTCAAAGCTTCAAGCGTTTGGATGGTGAGCCAATCCATGAGAGTTGGCTAAGGTTCAAGAAGATGGTGCTGTAATGCCCAACTCATGGATTGCTCGATAATGTACTGTTGCAATACTTCTACAGAAGCTTCGATTCAGTGAACAAGGAGGTGGCTGACCAACTTTCTCCGGGAGGTTTAATGCAGCAGCCTTATGTGATTGCAGCCCAACTTCTTGATGGCATGACCAAAATTAACCGGGTATGGTACACCCGCGAAGATCAAGTCTCTCCTCTTACTTACAAATTGACAAAGAAACAAATGGAAAAAGATCAAGAGAGAGACCAAAACATGGAAAAGATAATGACCCAACTGGACATCTTGGCCAAGAACATCATGGGTGCTGGTACAAGGAGTGTTAATACTGTCGGTGTTGGTGGTGTAAACCCCGAAGAGGCCAAATTTGAAGCACTGTACAATAAGGAAGTGAACTTCCTAGCCAACCAAGGAGGAGGTTATCGTGCTAACTACCCAAAGCCCGGTGGTAACCAAGGTTGGAACAGGGATGAGGTCTGGAGAGACCATGATAGGGAGTGGCGTGATCGTAACGCCACCTGGAAGGAAAGAGAAGGGGAGATGGATAGGTATGTTCCTCCCCACGAGCGTCAAAATCCCAAAGATTCTGAGGGTGGCCGGATTGAGGATATGCTCTCACGTATTCTCAACAAGGTTGAAGGGTTCGATAAAGTGTTGAAAGAAATGAAGGAAGATATATCGACTCTCAACCAGACGGTGACCTCTCATTCCATCTCTATCAAGCAGTTGGAGACCCAAATGGGTCAAATTTCTTCGCATCTAAACCCAAGACAACAAGGGGGGTTGCCTAGGTATACTATGGCAAACCCCAAGAATGAAGTTTGAATGGGTACTTGCGTCGTTCCACGACGTTAACTAAGGCTCTTCTTGGGAGGCAACCGATATTTTTTTAATGCTTTGTGTTTTGTTTTTGGAATAACGGGCGTTGATTGTGCAGATTGAAGTGTGGAATATGTTTGAAAACTGCAGGTCGGTGAGCCAAGAGTCCAGTCGGCTACTCGCCGAAGAGGTCGGCGAGCTCGACTTGGACCGCCGTTGGACTCTCAAAAATAGCAAGAAGGAGTCTGTAAAACTCGGCGAGGTAAGTCACCACTCGATGTGTCGCCGAGTGGTTCGGCGAGGACGACTAATATTGCCGAAAGGGCCGCGAACTGAAAGGTTTTAAAAGGCCGAAGGTTTAAAATTTCAAACTCTTTCACATTCCCTCACTTTTAGCCTCGTATAATCACCCCGCACTCTAGATTTTCAATATTTTTCCTAGTTTTACCACTTTTGCTCTTTGATCTCGTGCTCGGAGTTGGAATACATTGCCTCCTAACTTTAAAAATTCATATTTCGGCTTAAAGGTTGGTTTTCCGAATCCCGAACTCTTAAATTGCGGTTGAACTCGAATGCATTTGTTTAAATCTTGATTGATATGTGATGGGCCTGTTCTGAAATGGTATTTGTGTGCTAGTTTCCTGTTTTAATTTTGAAATGTGCTTAAAATTCTTATAATGATGATTTCCCACGCTTTGTACTTTTAAATTGATCATAAATTGTTGGGTTGTGGTATTTTTTTGTTGGGTCTAGTCGGGTGAAGTCTGAGTAACCCCAATTGTGCTAAAGGACGTATTTTTCCCAATGATGGAGTGTTTGACGTCATTCTTAAGGGAAAAAGTCGTCAAATAACCAATTTTGGCCAAACCGGGGGAAGTCTTAGTACTCCGGTGGCATGGGTATAATGGGTCTAAGCTTAATTGCATGAGTGTGTTGTTTGATTTTGTTTTCGGGGGCTGCGGGCTTGATTTTGGGAAACAGGGTTGAAATTTGGCACGTTGGGCAACTCGGTGAGCTTGGTCGAGCTCGCCGAACCACTCAGCGGTTCGCCAACATCCCCCTTGATCGCCTTTAATTTCATGATTTGGCTAGACTAGAGTCTGTACCTTTCGGCAGGAAGCCTTAGATCTCTGAGTGCAATCGCCTTTTCTGAGCCCCTAACCCCTAAAAGACACTGTACCTTTCAGCGGGCTAGTCTAAGCTCGCCGAAAGGCCCTGCATATCGCCGACCTGTCATTTTTCTGGAAAAGTTTCGAGCCAGTCCTTTAGGCGAGCCCGATCTGGCTCGCAAAAGCAACTTGGCGACTCATCGATCGGTTCGGCGAGTCTTTCTGCAACCTGTTTTCTACATTTTTCTTGGATTGTTTCTAACTTTTTCTGATGTGTTTCGCAGATATGGCTAGGACCAACTTGGATAACAGTGGTATGCCGCCCCGCAAACAAGCATGGGGCATAGTGATTAATGAGGGAGTAGTTGCTCCTTCAAAAAAGGGAAAGAAGGCACCTTCTAATGTAGGCAAGGGCAAGGGCAAAGCACCCACAGCAGAGATACCGGAGCACAACTCCGGTAGTGAGGGGGATTCTCTTGATTCTCAAGTCTCAATCTCCGAGCCTGATGATGCCCAGCCTCTACAGTCCCGGCGAGCAGAGATTCGTGCAACGACTCACCAAGATTCATCTAGGGTCCCAGAGTCTACCCTTCCTTCTGCTACAGTGCCGGCTCAGGCGCAGACGGTGGTTCCAGTGCCACCAGTTCAGGGTCCTCCTCCCCGACTACTCAACAGGCTAAAAGCCGAGGGATTGAGGACCATCCTTGAAGAAAAGACGTTGTCCATAGACGGTGTAGTGGACATGTACCCTAATGTGTGGGACACTCTCCGGTTCCACAGGTTTGAGCAGTTCACCAGGCCTCGAGGCCCCTACATCCCTAGATAGGTCAGAGAGTTCTACACTGCCTATGGTGATTTAGCGCCCAAAGGAAAGAAGAAGGACAGTACCTTCAGACCGGTAGAGTCTGTGGTGGTCCGGAGGAGGATAGTCAGATGCGACAGCAATGAAATAAATATTGTATTTGACAGGCTCACAGACGTCGAGAACGAGTACCAAAGGATGACGACTTCACAGAATCTGGATGACATAAAGGGCTGGCTTCCTCCCCTTATTTCTGACACCACCACGAGGTGGATTGAGGCAGGAGCTCCCATTGAGAAGAAGGACTTGAATATCACCGCTAGGTATTGGTTCGTGTTCATTAGCAGCTCCATAATGCCTTTGATGAATGAGTCCATCCTCCGCCACCCAAAGGAGGCCTGTCTCGGATCAATCATCGCCAAGAATTGGCTTAACTTGTGACTCATTACTGAGCAGGAGATGTCTATGAGGATCAAACAGCATCAGACGTCCCTTCCTTTCCCAGTACTGGTTACTGAGCTATGTTGGCGTGCTGGAGTTCCTCGTGATGAGAAGAGGGACATAGAGGTCACTCCTACATCTTCCACTGATATCCGGTGCATAGAGGCCAAGTACACTCGGGATGAGGCGGATAGGAGGAGAGCGACTCTGGTGGATGCATCCCTGGAGGTTGATGTTGAGATTATACCTGCAGAGGCATCTTTGCCTACTCTGGCCTCCGGGCCTTCAGGTATAGCCGCTTCCACTTCTTCCCAGGCTCCTAGTTCTTCTGCTGCTTCCCAGCCCACCAGGATTACTCAGGCCATGATCCTTAATATGGGGAACCTAGCCCATTCTGCTGATGTGCGGGCTACCCGGTTAGAGGCTGAGGTGCCTAGGATAATTAAGCGATCCATCTTAGCTGCGTTGACACCCCTCCATACATCTATTGATGCTCTCACGGTGAGAGTAGTGACTTGTGAGAGTAGACAGGGGGTTGCTTCCGAGGTGATGGCTTTAAAAGCCGAGGTTTTAGATTTGAGGAAGGATGTGGACTATCTGAAGTCGACAGACTTCACTTCTCTCTTTGAGTCAGCTGAGGCTCAGGATGTCCCGGCCAGTTCTACGATGCCTCCGGCTACCACCGGAGATGTACATACGGATGATGTGGCTACTGATGAGTCAGAGGCAGAGCTGGATGAGGAGCAGCTTGAGGAGCGAGAGGCTGTTGTGTATGATGATTTAGCCGACTTGGAGGGTGCTATGATTGAGACTGCCCGACAAGCTTCTTTGAGGGACAGGTCCATGGTAGGCTCTAGTGGAGCCAATGTTGATGTTGCACCAGGCACTGATGCCCAAGATCAGAGTGTGACTCCGGGCACTGATGCCCCGACAGATGGAGCGACTGTGTAGACATGATTCTTCTTTACCTCCCTCTCTATCGTTTTTATTGATTTGTGATTATTTTTTGTTGCATTTGAGGACAACTGCTTTTTATTTGTGGTGGGGTGAGGTATTTATATACCTACCTCTTGTGTATGTATTGAGTTTTGTGTTTTAAACTGTATTTTGATCTTATCTTGTTGATGTTTGAGCTTATGGCTCCTTGTTATGAATGAAAATGGTTTTTTGACCCATCTGAAATTTTTTGCCACCTCTTGTTCTGTGTGAATGTGGCTGTTCTTGTACAAATTTGAGTATCGGTTATGATCAATACTGATGACTTGAATAGTGCTCTTAATCGAACAAAAATGAATGCGCGGCTACGATGTGGACAAATGAAGTTGCATAGACAATATGTGGACTTTTTACATCTTGTTGCGACTAGACGGTTATCAAATGAAGTCTCTTGTGATGAGCATTGCACACTAGCTCGAATGAGTCTTGTTTGATATTGGTGTCAATGCCTTGTGTGATGAGCTTACTTTGAACCTTGTGTGATGACATCTAGAATTTGCCCCGTTGGTCTGGTTGACTAAGTGATGCAAGCTCTTGAAATGATCTTAGGCAACAATTTTCAAGAGTGAAACAATTTAACAATATACCTCCTTTGTGGCCAACCTTGTGAGGTGTGTGAACCTTGCTTGAACCCCCTTTGAGCCTTATCCTATTCTTGGAAGAAACTTGATGCAATTATGGCCCCTCTTTATCCATTCACCCATAATCCTCATGAAATGTTGTTTGATTGAATAGCCAACTTGGGCCAAAAGCCTATGTTGGGGGTGTGGTGAAAAGAAAAGGTAAATCAAGAAGTGTAAGAAAATCCCTCTTCTAGAAATGGTCTTGAAAAATATGGAACCCCTCCATATAAAAAAAACAGAGAAAGAAAAGAAGAAAGCAAAAGAAAAAGAATAAAAAAAGTTGTGAAATAAATGGGGTGTTCGGTATTCCATTGGAAGTTGAATAATGGGCTGAATTTTGAGAATGATTCAAATGTTGAAGAAAGGGAAGAAAGTGATGTTCAGACCACATTTCATGAGGGTAGCAGCCACTGAGCCTAAATGACCATACCTTTACACTCAGCTCCGTTACAAGCCTTGAAAAGACCTTTGAGATCTTGAGTGAGCTGAAACAAATGTTGATTGGAAAATAAGGGCAAACTTATGGGTGAAGTTATGTATGTGTTCATCTTTGTGAGTGTGAGAGTTGTATGTGATTCCGGAGTTATAAATTATTGAGAAATTGTGTGTGAATATGGAATCATCTTTGTTGTGAGGGCATTTGAGTACCTTTGTTGAGCTTAAACTTGCATTCGAAGCAAGTACTGTGAACTTGAGTATCTTTCATAATGGTGAGTCACAACTTGAATCTTTGAGTGCACAATTGATCCTTGCATGAGTAAGTTGAATCTTGTTGTGTGCATTCATGATTGAGTCTTATGTAGCACTGTTTGAGACATCTTTTTTGAACTGCTGAACTTGAGTTTTACTTGAGGACAAGCAAAAGTTCAAGTTGGGGGTGTTGATGAGTCCGAATTTTGGACTCATTTAAAGATTTGTTTATATTGATTTAGTGTCCTCAAATGCTTATTTTGTGCCTATAACTGATGTTAAATCCTTGATTTTCAGGAATATGGATTCAGGAACAAAGCAAGGACACTAACAGGCAAAAAGGAACAAAACAGGCTGAAGGAATGAAGAAGGGCGAGCCTGAGGATTGCCAAAAGCATTCGGCGTGTCACTGAGTGGCTCCTCATACTGCCTAAAGTTCCAGTGTGCCAAGCTCTAAAGGAAAGAACCAAGTCGGCGAGGAAAAGGGGCAGTCGGCGGATCGCCGAGTGATTCCGTGAAACCAAGATAGATCGCCCAAAGTTACAGGCCTTGAGGATGCTGAGTGCCAAGGCGAAAGGGCGATGGAAGAGACCAAAGGGTGGCTCGCCGAGTGGTTCGGTGAGCCCGACTAACTTCGATGAATGAGCTTTCGTAGCTTATTTTCTGCGACTATAAATACGTTTTTGAACATTTAGTTTAGTATCTATCGATCTATCTATCTAACTATCTAAGAAAAAAAACTTCTGAACTTAGAAAATAATTTTGAGACAGTTTTCTCTGAAGTTCTTCCTTAGTTTTGAAGGATTGAAGAAATTCACTTTTGAGAAATTGGAAGTGGGTCTTTGATATTCATCAAATTGAAGCATTGTAAAAATAAAATCACTCTTACCCAGTTGATAATCAATTTGGTAACTGTTTTTACCTTTTTATAATGTCTAGCTAAAACCCCAAATTCTTGGGGTGTGATTATGGGCTGATTTAGCTTATGGGTATTGCTAATTTTTAGTTTAAATGCTATTTAAAAGTGAGTGTAATCATTAATTGTGGTTTAATTTAAGAATTGTAGTTGTAAATGTAGTTCTATGTTTGTGTTCTTGCTTTGATCGAGAGAGAGGTTTTAGAACTAAGGTTTTTGATTAATGGTTTGTGGGTATTGGGTTGATTTGGGTTCAGCTCGAGAGAGTGAATTCTAAACCCAATTCCACACATTTAGCTCGAGAGAGTGAATGGATTAAGGTGTGGGCTGCTCTTAATTTGCATGCTTGTTGATGTTCTAGAGAAATCACTTGATTCAGAATAAATTGTTTGAGAGAAAATTTACCTCCCCTAAGCCTAGCCTACTCACTAATATCTAGCTATTTACTAATAGTCACAATTACCCATATATCTATATTACCTATAATCGATCACATCCCAAGAATCCGTCTCATTATTGTTAATTCTTATTGTTTGTGACTGCTATTTGTAGTTGATAATCAAAACCAAAGCCCCCATTTGACATTCGTGTCACCCCTTAATTTGAATGGTGTCCTTATTCGATAATTTTTATTCCTATGACTGATTTGACCGCATTTATATTTCCCAATTTAATTCGAAACACGTACCGCTCCCTGTGGGATTCCACCACAACTCATTTAGTTGGGTTTTATACTGATTTACGATCGTTGACACTTAGAATTGGATGAAGTTTCTTTGAAACACTATTAATCAGTCTTTTCCTAATTGTTTTAAGCCTATGATACATCATTTTTGCTTCTATCCTAAGCCCTCTATAAATACTTTATTTCCTCAATGTATCTACTTTAAAACCATTCTCCTATTTTCCCCAAAACCCAACCAAATTCATTCTCCAAAATTCCCTCTCAACCTAAGAAAGAAGAAGAAGCTAGGGTTCACTCCAAGGTCTTCAATTCATTATTCATCTTGGGTTTTAAGGATCAAGGAATGTGGGTATTCACGCATAGATTCCATCCTCCATGGGGTCCCCAAGGTTTTCAACTTCCCAATTCAATTCCAATTGATAAAATTAAGGTTCTTTTTAATTCTTCATGGGTTCTATTCAATTATGAGTCAATTGTTGTTTCTCAATCTTCTATTACATGATTCAATGTAATTACATTAGATTGTGTTGAAATCATATGAACCTATGTATGAACCTTGATATTTAACTATCAACTTGTGAAGAACTCTTTAACGTATGAACTATGAATTTTGAAGGATTATGCATGTATAATAAAAATGATGTTTATGATGATATGGTGCTTTTAGATGAAAGTATCAATATTTTTGTGAAAGGTTTTCTCACATACAAATATGATCGTGATTGTGAAAGGTATTTCTCACATATGGATGCACATTGGTGAAAAGTTTTCTCACCTAATTGCGTTTTAAGGAGCTATTATATGTTTTGATTTTAAAGATGTGGATTAGTATTGATCATTTCCTTTCCTATGTTATAATGATATTTGCATTTTATCTATTCTGTTGGGATTTACACTTAGCACCAAAAGGATTTGATGTTGAGGGTCAAATAGGGTAGTCTCTAGTAGTAACCTCTAGTCCCTAAATATGTGCACCCGTAGAATTGTCTTAAATGACCTAGCTAATGGATTCACTTTAGTGAGAGATGATATGTACGATGCTACCTTGGCAAGTAGAACCCCCTTATTTCGATATGGGGAAAATATACCGGATTACATGACAAAGCTCATGGTATATTGTTGGCTAAAGATAATATCCCACAAAATGAGTTTGTTTTTCAAAAAGTTTAATGTCTCTTATATTAAATCTGGTGACCATATTTCAGGATTTATGTGTTGTTGTTTCTTTAAGGCTTCCAAATGTTCAAATGTTGGTTTATACTTTACATGTTTAAGCTACCTATGTCATCATGTCTATTTATGCATATTACCTCATACTTAGTACATTCTGTGTACTAATGCGTACTTGTGCCTACATTGTTCCGAATGATGTATATGATGTATGAGTTATGTCCCAACCCCTCCTTTTGATGTTTATATGGTTTGTTGAGACTATGGTAGACTTTCGCTTTGTCAAACTCTTTTATGATATAAGATTGCTACTTTGGAAATCTGTATTTCTATTATGTTGTATAATGTATGCTAAGTGGCTTGTGTAGGGCCTTTTGGGGTTCTGTAAGTCATGTTACTCCTAGGGTATACTTTGGATCATGACGATTACTTAAGCTAAATAATGACATCAAATGAGTTGAATTATTTGCCAATCGAGAAGCTATGTTTAACGTCTGTCTTCTCAATCTAAAAAAATGAAGAATTATTTTCAAGCTCACTTTGTTCGCTTTGTGTCTAGATCAAATCTTATCAAGTTTGTTATGTCAAAACTAGTGTTTAGTGACCGACAAGCAAGGCAGTACCTTCAGTTGCACTGATTTGAGATTGTGTTTATCCCTCAAAAGGTTGTGAAGGGGCAAGGATTGGAACACTTCTTGGTAGACCATCCTATACCAGATGATTAGGAGTTAATAAATGAGCTTCCTGATGAAGATGTGATGGTTATTAAAATTTATCCTTTTTAGAAGATGTACATTGATTGGGCTGTTCATTGTGACGGGTGTAATGTTGGCGTTGTGTTTGTCACTTCAAAAGAAGAGATTTTACCATTCTCCTTTACCTAAAACAATAATGCTCCAACGATGTCGTTGAATACCAAAAGTTGATACTTGGACTCAAAATGGTTGTTGAAATGCAGCAATTATAGTTACAAGTCTTTGGTGACTCTCAGCTGGTGATTAATCAAATCTTGGGAAGCTATGAGTTCAAGAAGCCTAAATTACCCCCCTTATCATGGTTTTGCTCAAAAGTTGATCGGATGGCTTGGATATGTAACCCTACAACACGTACCGAGGAAGGAAAATAAGAAAGTTGATGCCCTGTTGTTAACACTTAGCTACACCTCTTATAATTCAACGAAAGGCGGTCGCTAGTAGTATAAAATCCAATGAGGAGTTGGGTTTGAATCCCATAAGGAATGGTAAGAAAGAATCCAACTAACAAAGTGAACTCACATACTAAACTTTTGTCAATTTGACTAATCGATTTAAACATAAGCACAAGTTTAAGAGATTTTTTATTATCAATAATGAGATGTTTAACAAGGTGTTAACACAAGCCATGAACAAGGAGATTCAACAATTAAGAAGAGAATCTTAGGAGTGTGCATAATTGAACACCAACATAGTATTGTGAGTAATTGTATTGCTCAAAATAGTTGCTTATTGATGGGTAGGCTAGATTAATATGCACAATAAATATACACCAATCAACGATCGTATTTCATGAGGGTTTTATAATACCCCGACATGTATCACATTCAAAACTTAATACAACACCTCAATTCAGCCCTCTCTATCAAGCAAGGCTAGCATATGATTTTAATCAAGCAATAATTAACTAGTACTTCCACCCTACAAAAGCACGTTTAGAGATCTTAATATAGACAAGAGTTTGCAACCTCAAATCATGAATGAAAACATAAAGAACTAGCTGAAATCATTTCGAAACAACATTTAATTAAGAAATAATAATAACACACAAACTAATTAGGCTTCCGATCACATAGATCACCCCTAAGACTTAGGGGTTTTAGCCACATTCTAGAAATTAAAAGAGTTTTACCAAAGTAATTGTTTTCCATCAAAGTTAGAATTGCTTCAATCATCAATTCCAATCAACCCAAATCAAAACCCCAAATTCCCAAGTACTGGTTAGCAAAATCTCCAAAATCTTTAGAAGCTTCCAAGTACATAGAATATTCAGAACAATAAAAAATATGTTTCTCTCTCCTTAAAATCAATTTATACTTTCCCAAAAGTTGGAAAAAATACTACTTCAAAATCACTTCGATAATGTTAGTCGAGCTCGTCGATCCACTTGGTGCTTCCCCGAGTGCATCAACGTATCACACAATTTCTCTTTAGCTTTACTCCAGGACTTAAAGTTTTGATTTTATTTTGGTGAGCCCAGTTGAATCCACAGACATAGTTGACAAGTCGTTGTTTGATCTTAGATCTCGCTACGCTGTCTTAACTATATGTGCAGAGTTCTCTGAACTTTTGGTGACATGACTTGAGCTCGACAACTCACCATCTGCTTCTTCTTCTCACCAATTTGAATTAAACTTTTGAGCAAGACTTCCAGAACTTTTTGGCGAGGTTAAGTCAAGTTCGAGACTCACCCAATGACCTTGGCGAGTTTCAGCTTCACCATTTTCTTTACTTTTCCAAGTATTTGATTTCTTGTCGCTTATATTTGATCTCATTCTGTCTTTGAGCTCCCACAGATGAAATTCAAATAATTCACATTAGAAATAGACATAAACAAGCATTAAGGACATAATTTGGTGAACTAAAAGTCCAAAAAAATTCCAAATTCTCTGACTCATCAACACTTTCAACTTAGACGTTTACTTGTCCTCAAGTAAATTAAAAGATCAACTACTTCAACAAAGATGTCTACAAATAGTGCTTCTAGAGAGTTGACATGCAAGTTCTATCACAAGTTTAATTTCAAGATATGTGATAGTTCTCAAATTACCCTCAAAACAAGTTCAAAGAGTAAGCGCTTGTTAGCAATAGAAACCCAACAACAGAGTCAGGTTCGAAACCCAAAAAGAACAATTTTCTGGTAATCGAAAATACAAAGGATTAAGAGTCACTAGTTTGAATCTAAACTCAATGCTACACAGTTATCAAAAGAGCTCAGTTTAGGAACACAACTAAGATTTGCCAGAGAGCAAATCAAACAAGGAATATATGGGAATTGGGAAATTTAAAATTCAATCCACACTCAAATGATCCATCGAAATTCAAAACATGCTAAATCAATAATAGATAGGGTAGATCATCATAAATCAACACTAATCTACTTTCGGTCTCAAAGTGTTATATCACAAAATTTCTTTTCGGTCTCAAAGTGTTATATCACAAAATCTCTTTTCGATCTCAATTGTGTTCAACAACAAAGCAATCCAATACCTTAATCTAAACCCATATTTCTAGCAAGCTTAGCATTTAACAAAGTAGATAAAAATCATCTCCTCTCAGTCTCAAACTTAGGACTCAAAGTTCAAATATGATTATTAATTTAATTCTCCTCTTCTCTTTGAGCAACCCACAAAGATCAGAAGCTAGTTTCGAGCGTACACTCTCAAATCATAAATTAAAGCATAAAAACTAGATTAAATCCAGTTCATGAATTTAAACATGGAATGAAGGAATCACAAAACTAATAGAATGAGAAATCAAATACCCATATATTTTTACTTATTTCTTGCACAAACCCCAATTTCATATACACAATTATACCCACAATTCTAGCAATGTAAAACAAGAAATGAAGAAGGGAACAAGAGATTTTAATATTAAGAACACAATCTTCAAACTCAAATATGAATTGTAACTTGCCTTCAAAGTCTCAACCCAAAAGATAAACACTAAGAGTTTTTCTCTCTACTTTATTCTAAGAACTATGGAAAATGAAATCTGAATTGTCTACTCCATAATTTTAATAATGACTTCTTGTGAAGGTAAAAATAATTCTTGTGATTAATGTAGAGAAATTCCCATTCTCCCCAGGCGGCTAAAAAGTGACTCTTTGTGTTCGTGATGAGTTGTCTGAGTTCACGCAACTGCTTTAACTGGACTACCGCATCCGCAGTCCCGTAGGCACGTTCGCGGTCCTCCATTGACCAGAACTCTGCGTTTGCGGTCCTATGGGCGCATTCACAGTTATCCGTTGACCAGGACTCCACATTTCCGGGTTGTCAGACCATGTTCACGAAGGGTATTTTCTCTGCCAGATTTTGAATTTTTCAGCTCTTGACCTCTTTTTGCCTCAAGTTCACTTGGTTTCTTCAAATGTCTTCTAAATCAACTATGTACTTAATTTTCCTACCAATATAAGAAAACTACATTAAAAGCACCAATTCTAACTTTAGTGAAGATAAAACTAATAAAAAAAAAGCCTCAAATGAGTGGAAATCTATTCCTCAACAACACCCCCAACTTAAAAACTTTTCTTGTCCTCTAGTAAAGAAAATCTAAAACACAAGAGGCTCTAATTTCAACACACACCACAAATCAGTTGTACCTTTCTCAATCAAGCACAAAGGAAACAACTTCGTTTGGTACTAAAATATAGTCCACATGAAAACTTTTCACAAATGAAATCCCCTCATTCTCATGACACATTTTCAAGAACAACAAATCACTAAGTGATAAGAAATCAAACTCAAGAAGTGACTCAACTTATTAGCTCTTTTACATGCTAAACTTGATTCGATTAGGAATTTTCAAAATCACCACTTTATCAACTTACATGCCCTCACAAGTAAAGAAATGTTCCAAAACACTTACAAAGTATTTACAAGACATGAGACAAATGCACAAACACTCACACTCCCATTAAAACATATCATGAACACAAAAGACACGCCGTAGGCTTGCCTGTATTTTCAATCAACATTGAATCAACTTCATTTTGTTAGAAATCTCAAAGAACTTTGTTAAGCTCGTAATGTAGGCTTAGGAAAGCTTAGGAAATCATTTAGATACAAGTCACTACACCCTCCTTGAACACTACACAACAACTCATCATTTTCTAACTTTTCCACTTTTCTTCATTTTTCAAACCAATGTACATTTCATATTATTTTCATTTTTCCATTCTTATTTCCACTCTAGATGCCCCACATGCAACCATTTTCAACATTTGGAGGATTCAAGTCTCATTTTTATTCACTTCTTTTGTTCTTTTTCAAAAAAAATTCTTTCTTTAAGACTTTTTCCTCCATTTTGCGATCTATCTCTCTTTTTTATCAAGCCCTCATGTGATAAGCATACCATCTATGCGTTTCCCATAACACCCCCAACTTATACTTTTAGTCCCAACTTTCACAATTCTCGAAGTTCAAGGAGGGAAGGATTCAAAAAAGGTTAATTTTTCATAAATGGTAAGGCTTGTAATGTGATTGCCAATAAAAGTTATTAGGCTCAAAGGAGAAAACTAAGGATATATTTAGTGCAAAGGTGTGATTTTTAGGAAAAGTAGACTTTAAGAACAATAAAAAAGAAAGCCTAAGATCATTTCTCCAACCAAACTATATAAACACTAACATTTCAAGACCAACCGGGCATGTTCTAGGTTTTATAATTGAACACAAGGCATTATTAAATAACTCACCCCACATGAAATGCAAAAGAATTAAGATGGTTCAAAATCTTATCTCCTTTTCAAAATACAAGTGGCATCGAGTATTTTAACCACCAACAAATCAAAAGTCACAAAGATAATTATGAGAGTTGTCAGAAAATCAATTATAACATGCTTGAATTTTAAAAAATGAAGGGGTATGTTCGACAACTTTCCATATGCAAAACTATTTTATTAGTACCAACCAAGCCACAACCTCCAAAAAAGACTACAATTTTGCCCTTAAGAAAGCCATCAACCAATCCATTACTGGTCAACCTCATGCATCTATTTGGGATCGACTACTCAGACTTTGCCACAACAAACACCAATCAAACACCTCAAGCAATCAACGATTTACCCTATAAGAAAGGCGTGACTCTATCCATCATCGGGCATCATCAATCCATATCTCAACATTAAAACAAAAAAAATCTATAAATTACAAGAAAAAAATTTAAAAAACAAATCCAACACAATATCAATAGAAAACATCCACAAAATCTAGGCTAGACAAGGGCACACTAATCCATAACAATGAAAGAAAAGTAAGCCCGACAAGGGCACAATCACAATATGCCGAAACAATCAACAAAATGTATACAAGGGACCCAACTGAAATTGAGACTGTTTCCTCACAGTCCAAATATCAAAAGAGAATACTAGGGACTCCTTGAACCCTATCACTCTAAACTCGAGCCAATGGTAAAAGTGAGATATTCCTCATCCAAAACACTACCATCACATAAAATCCTAAGCTTCCCCATAATCTTGCTCAGGAACTTGCTCTTTCATCTCTCATGCTCTCGAAACGTCCTTCGCCTATGCTCAATCTCGCCCGGCCTCTGACTCAAATGCTCAAGCTAGTCAGACATGTAGATGGAGGAGCACCCTCTGAGGTTGGAGCTCTAGACGATCCAGTAGGAATGCCAACCATCATCATTCTAACCTCATGAATCAGGGAGGAGAGGTTCCTCATAGTAACATGTCAATACTGAAGAGGTCCTGCAGAAGTGGAAGCACCAGACATAAAAGATGTCTCGGTGAACTGGCCATAATCAGGGTCCACCTCATTAATCTTTCTCTTCTTGTTCTGGTTTCCCTGTCCACCCTTCTTTTTCAGGGGATGAATCTATTTACCCGGTTTCTTCTCTTCATCAATAGGGAATTTTACCACCCCCATCGTTGTAGCACAACCGAGTGATCAAGGACGGGAATAGGATACTCTTGGCAATCCCCTAAGCCAACTTAGCAATCTGGTCCACAATCAATCTACCAATATCGACCTCCATGCTATCCATAATAACATACATAAGCACAACTCAGTCAAGTATCACCACAATGTCATGGGTTGAAGGAACGATCAGAAAGCATATAATATAGAGCCAAGATTCATTCTTGACTATGAACTATTGCGAATCAACCCCTCAGTTTGATGTAAACCACTCTGGAGGCTCACCACCATAAAGTTTGTCAACAAGCCATTGGTTCCCAACTCTCTTTACCTATCTCTAAACCTATTATTATCATCATCTCCATATGAGGCATTGATGATAGCCACACCAAAGTAGACTTGAACTCCCCAAACTGTGGTCACTACCTGTTCACAAAATATTTTCTCAAGAGCATTGACATAAAATTCCTCCACAAGAGTTTGATTGATCTTGATAGTCTCATCAGTGAAGCATAGCCACTTGCTAGCTACCAGCCGACCATTGTCACGACCTAAAGTACACCCTAGACGTGATATGACATATAAGACCCCCAAGATGCCCTACACAAGCCACATAGCATACATAATAAAAGAAAATAGAAATAAAAGACTTTATAAGTAGCATTTCGTATAAAAGAGTTTGACAAAAGTAGCGGAAGTCTAACATAAGTCTCAAAGACATCTATTACATAATAAGGAAGTGATTGGAACGTAGCCCATACATCACATAAAAGATCTGAAATGAAAAGACATGGAAGCAATAAAAGATTCTCGGTCCTCAGAACATGAGGACTTACTAATCTTCAATGTCTATACCAGATCACTAGCCAAGAGTACGGAGGTAGGATCGTCGGACCCTACATTAGTGAAACAATGTAGGCACAAGTATACGTTAGTACATGGAATGTACCAAGTATGATAGCAATGGATAAGAGTTATGAAATCACGCTAAAAGGACTTTATATGACATGCAATGACCAAGATAAATCATAAAAATACATGTTAGAAAACATAAGTCACAACCATGGTAAATGCAAGTTAATCATCTTTAAAACACATTTATGATACTTTTACAAAGTAAACTTAGTTCATTATTATGAGCAGTTTACCTTTAACCGACATAGACCATGTGAACGATAACATTGAATCTGTTGTCTATCCCACACCAGAAAGAGATGCCCTTACGTGCCAAGGTAAGAACCATAAACTTCTAGCTTAAATGGATCCACTAGCTAATGTCTATCTAAGACAAACCTATGGTTGCACATAGTTATGGGACATGGGTAATCGCCGCTTGTCCACTCGGTGCTAAGAAAAAATCCAACAGAATAGTCATTAATATTAACTTGTCTTCTTATCCATGGAAGGGCATAATCAAGTAGCCAATCCAAGCTAGAGTTCATTAGGATAGCTTTTTAATCTTGATTCAACTTAGGTGAGAATACCTTTTAACCTTATGACTTCTTTATGTGAGAAAATCCCTTCACAATCATGTTTTGAGTAGTATATAATGAATTTTTTCAAACAACAACAAAAAACATATATGCTTTAATCTTAAAGCAATCTTAAATCATTTACATCAATTTCATAAAGAAAACATGCATATATTAATAAATTCATATTTCCTAATGCAAATGCTTCGTCATAAATCTAGAAATCATGGATCATGCATGGGTTCATGTGAATTATACTTAAAAATATGAAATTATCTTTATTCATGAATAAAAAGAGACAAAAACAATCAATTGAATCATAATTGAAAAGAACCCATGAAATTGAATATAACCCTAACTTCCATGGGAGATTCTATCTCATAAAATTGGAGAATTGAGGAACCCTATGAAGGAAAGGTGTCACAGGCTTATTTCAACTGCGTCAATGACACACAATTTACCCGTACAGTTCCCAAGCTCCCCATATCTTAGAGCCAACCTTTCAACTTCTCCCAGTTGCCTCAGTACGATACTCGTACATGTGGTGAAGTTCGTCTCAAGGCTCCCCTCATTGTGCCGCCCGTCTCATTTATAGCTATGAATTTGACATGTATTCGACTCATATGGCGCACCCATACATGTTGGATCACTTCCATGTGTGCCTCACGGTTTGGGTATGGAAATACTTGTGCCATGCCGGGACATAAGCATCGCTACCATGTGCATAGTCCAATCCTTGAGCTTGTAAGTCACCTCATGCGTCCGCACTTGGCCATCACTTTGCATGAGTATGGAAACATCAATATTTGGCCTTAACCATGTCCATTTTACTTACTGTGCCTTCATATGTCTTAGGGCATAGCCCAACTTAGCCCACATATCATGCATACAATTCCCACTGTACAATGTCACCTCACGACAGCACCTCTAGGCCAACCGACCCTGTCTCACTTGGTTGAACCTTTACCAAGCTCAAAAGTTAGCTCACAAGGCTCTTGAGTGAGTCCCTCGATTGCTCATTCAGCTAGGAGGTCTTTTCCCACAAGGATAATGGCCCAGAGGGCCCAACATTTGATATAGCAAGCCTCCATGGCCGTCGGGACGCCCAACGTTGGCTATCGAGCCACATGCCGCCCATAGAGCTTCCCTAACTCATATGGGTACCTAGGACACTCATTTGAGATTCCTAGGAAGGCCCATGAAGTTCCCCTTCATGGCATCACACTTGGGACAAAACGCTCGGGGGAGGCTGGTAGGCTGTCATCATGTATACCCCCTTATTTATGCTTAAAATAATAAAACCCATGTGAGAAGAGTTGACATGCTTCTGCCAGAGAATCATACTGGGCCATAGACGGCTCAACCCAACTCCAAATGAGTTGCCGTCTAGTTATAGTTACTCGTCTCGACGTCTTTCACACCTCCATGAAATTTTAACCTATTCTGATCCTTGTAGAACGGGATATATCCTTCAGACTATTTGAATGATTACGAAAATACCATCGTCCTTGGCTAAGTCAAAGACATATCCAAACGAACTCTGAATGGACCCAATTTGGTATGCATATATAAGAACATGCTAGGAACAAGGCCCTTAGCCCTGAATACCCAGATTCCACTTTTAGCTCTAGAACTTACGACAGTCACATACCTCGCCACATGCGTCCTTCGCCGACAAGATAAGCCCTTGGGTGAACTCAAATTCCTTGTCAAACATCTTTGGCACTATTAGGGAATGTCATGCAACAAATCAAATGGTCTTTTCCTCATACCATGGTCCTTTTCCTCATAATCCTACTCAGCCCCTGCTTCAATACATGCCGAATGCATGGTTAACATAGGTGCGGCTTACTGATAACGCTCAACTACACGTCATCCAATTCTAAGTGTAGGCGATCACTAACAAGTATAAACCCAACTAAGAGTTGGGGTCAATCCCACAGGGAGTCATACTATAGAGAATTGAATTAAGAAGTAGAATCGTGTCCTAATCATTTGTAGAAGTAAAGGTTTTGCAACATTTAAATAAATCACAAAGTTTTAACAATTAATATCAAATGAGGGGATTTGGGTAACCAATTTAAGACAATAACACGGGAAGTAAACAAGTAGAGATTGGACCTTAGGAGTGTGATCAGTTGAATGTTAATTTCGCGTAATGGGTGATTACTAGTTGCTCATAGTAGTTGAATCTTAATGGGTAGGCTAGGTTTTAAGTACAATAGCCATTTCTCAAATCAACTATTACGTTTCAAGTGAGTTCTCTCGAACCTCATCAAGCCTAACACAACCAAGTGACCAAATTCCTTAACTAACCCACTCTTTCAAACTTGGTATGTAAAGATGCAATCAAACTCACCTTCTCAAGCTTTATTTTAATGACACAATCAATACAATCATCAATTAATCATTCTACTCTATTACCTCTTTCTCAAGCAACCATAGAGAACTAAGCTAGAATTGAATTTTCAACCTTAACTTCTCAATTAAAACATGAACAATTACTTGAACCCACTTCAAAACAACAGTAAAATCAGCAACTAAGAATACCCATTAGCTAATTAAGACATTCAACTGCATAATCACACCCCTACGATAAGGGGTCTTCGTTAAACATAGCAAAAATTAAGAAATTGTTTCCAAAAAGATTTTCCGACTGATTTGCTAACGATCTGCAATCCTCAAATGTTGAAATCCAAGTTAAAATTACAATCTCCGAATCACAATCCCAAACAAATACTAAAAAATGTAAAGATAATGTTCTAGAGAGTAAAAACTCAAAAACCTAGAGGTAAACAGTGTGGAAACTCCTTTTCTTCTTTTAAACATTGCATTTATACGTTTCCAAAATTTCAGTACGGAGTCAACTAGGCAAAATAAGCCGGGCACGCCGACCAGTTCGACAGTCCACCGAGTTGCTACTCTTCTCGCCCTTTTGGTTTGGCTCTTTCATCAAATTGTTCTGGAACTTTTGGCGAGCCTGACCGATATCGCCGATCTTTTCGGCTCCAAATTGCTTGTTTGCGGGCCAAGTTGGTTTTGTTCATTGGCTTTTATGCTGGAAATTTGGGTGAGTTGAAGTTCCACTCGGTGACTCGCCGAGTGGCTTTGGCGAGTCCCAGCTTTGCTTTCCTTCAACTTTTTCAGCTTTTTCACTCCTTTTTAGCATCATCGTGTCCTTGCCTTACTCTTGAGCCTTCATTGCTGCACATCAACATATTAACATCAGTTATGAGCGTAAAATAGGCATTGAGGACACAAAATCCTTGAATAATAAGCCCTAAATGAGTTCAAATCCCCGACTCATCAACACCCCCAACTTAAACTTTTGCTTGCCCTCAAGTAAAACACAAGATCAATCAGGCCAACAGGGATGTCTACAAATATTGCTACTTGAGACTCAACATGAATGCACACAAGGTTTAATCTACACATGCAATGTTCAATTGTGCACTAAAAGTTTCACACTCTCACTAGCCATCATCAAACAGAGTTCAAGCTCACAATACTCACTCCAAATGCAAATCCATGCTCCACAATAGTATTCAAATGCCCTCACGCCATGAATGATTCCAAGCTCTCACGAAGCCAATCAAATATTACAATTTAAAAAATCAAAATCAACTCTCACACTCTCAAATATAAACACATGCATGATCACCAAGGTCTTACAAGTCTTGTAACTGGGCTTAGGGTAAATGTATGATCATTTTGGCTTAGTGACTTCCACCTTCATGAAGCATGTCTTAAATTTCACATCTTTTCCTTTTCTTTCATTCTTTTCATCTTCACAACCGACCCTTGGTATATTCAACAAAAAATTTTGGTATAGCTCATCGGATACCCATTTTCTTTCCACCAATGCACATTTCAAACAAATTTCTTTTTCAATACTTTTCTTTTAATTTTTCTTTCTTCTCTCTTTTTTATATGGAGGGGTTCCATCTTTTTCATCTTTTTCTTCAACACAAGTCTTCAAGGGTGGATTTCACAAACTTCTTGCTCAATTTCTTTCCTCATTCTTACCACACCCCCAACTTAGAGTTTTTTCTTAAGTTGACTATTCAAATAGACCAATGCTTCATGAAGGTTTTAGGTGGGGACGAAAGGGCCATTTTTATTCATGTTTCATCCAAAGAAAAGGTTAGGCTCAAATGGTGCCAAGCTAGGTTCACATTCTCAGAAGGTGGTAACACAAAAGGTATGGCAATTTGGTTCACTCTCAAAGATTTATGCCTAAGATCATTTCCATCATTCACCAAAAATAGTCAATCAGACCAATGGGGCAAGTTGTAGATATCACCATGCATATATTTCAAGTAAATCTCACAATAAAAGGCATTCAACTCAATCATCGATCATGACTCTACAAGTTCTGCTCGCGTGCAACGTTCCTTGCAAAAACTCATCTCAATAAATCGGCTAGTCACAATGAAATGCTAAAAGTTCACACAAGACTTATGGAACTCGAATTTCCCCGCTGGACTAACACATATATTGTTCATCAAGAGCACTATTCAAGTCATCAGTATTGGTCACAACCGATGCGCAAATGTACAAGAGAACATCCACAACATTGACACATCAAGTAATCAGGAAGTTGATCAATGAGATTAAAACCAACATTCAAAAATTAAGCCATAATAAATGAGAAGTTTCAGACACAAATGGTAGCACCAAAATGGTAAAAACAAACAATCATCCAAAACAGAACAAAAACCAACAAAATACAACCCAAGGGGATAGGTATGAAGATACCATCACCCCACCAAAAGAACGAAACAATGTCCTCAATGTAAAAGAAAATAAATTCTCAGAAATAAATAAAAGTGCAGGATAGTCAAGATCCCCTTGCCAGGCTACTCCTGAGGTGAACTCTGTGTTGCCGGCGTAACCTCAATCAGGGCATCAGTGCCTGACTCATCTCCTACACTGGATGGTTGCGCAGCGACCTCCTTCGTAGGCTGAGACCTAATGGAACCTATCATTGATGTATCGCACAAAGAAGTCTCAGTAACTATCCGGACCATCTCACCCTCAAGGTTCTCCAAGTCCTTATACACTGCCTCCTCACAAGTCAATAACTCCTCCTAATCAGTCTGTGGTATATCCGACTCATCACCACCATCAGCTATAGCAGCATATCCATTCACAGTAGCCGGAGGGATCTTAGAAATAGCTGGAACATCTAAACTGGGGCCCTCAGGAATTTCAACTCCACCCCAAAGCATAGAGATGTATGTGGACTTCAGCTCGTCCACATCACGTCAGAGTCCAACAATATCAACCCTCAAGGCTCTTAAATCAGTGTCCTGTTAATCACTCTGCTCACATGCCTCCACCATAGCAGTCAGTGCATCTAATGCTTTGCCATGAGCCGTAATCAACTCGTGATGTCCCCGTAACTCCTCCCAAATGTGAGAAAGTGCAACCTCAATAACTCGCTCAATCATGGAGGGGACTACTACCTTAACTCTAAAATCACCCACATCGACCGAATGGGCGAGGTAGCCCATTTTATATAGCATGGCTTTTGTCAATGGGGAGCGGGAGGTAGCAGCAGTAGCAGAAGTAGTAGGGGTGGAGGATCTAGGCATACCTGTCGGCTTACCGACCAGAGTAGGAGGAGTAGTATCAGTCTCTATAATATTTACATCGACAGCTGGGGATGTATCCACTGGTGATTCCTTCCTCCACTCAGACTCGTCCTTCATATACTCAGCCTTGATCCTCCTGGTGTCAGTAGATGAGGTAGGAGTAACCTCAACATCAGTCTTGGCCACAAACGACACTCCAGCCTGGTGACACAATCACTTATTAGAACTCGGAAAGGCAATGAGGTCTTACTCTCTTTGGCCCTAATGGCCATCTTTTGAGCAATAATCAACCCCAAATTCATCCCTTCCTGATTAATAATGACCCCCAGAAGTGCAACCTTCGGATGTCGGACAATGGAATCATTTTGGGACGGTATCAAGGTGTCTAATGAAACTGAAACAGTACCGAGTAGCCATATTCAAGTCTCTATTTTCAATTGGTACCCCTGCCTCTATTCATAAGGGTGACACATCAGATAGTAATGGGGCCAACCAGCCCTTCAAGTCATCTAAAGACTTGGTCTTGAGCATAGTGGTCAAAGTATGGATTATTCGGACTGTGCAGGTAAACAACTCATTCATGTCCGTCTTACTCCATTTAACCTTCTTCCCACAAACCTAAAAAAACTCTAACGATGCCGCTGATCCAGCCTTATTCTTCCCTTTATGGAGTAAGCGTGCATAACTCTCATAGAACTCTCTGACCCACGTAGGCACATATGGATTCCGGGGATTTGTGAAATGCTCAACTTTATGGAACCTTAGTGTGTCCCACACTGCTGGATATCTGTCCACTACCCTATCTGTGGACAACCTCTTCTCTTATAGAATTGTTTGCATACCGGCAGCCTTCAGCCTGTTCATAGAGCATGGCAGAGGTACTTGAGCCGGAGTTACTTGTGGTGCCTGTTCTGCTGCCGCTGCTTGAGGTGGTGGAGATGTCAGGAGTACCGGGAGTTGTGCCAGATCATGGAATGCTTTGGAGCGCAACTCAGCACGTCTACGCTTTAGTGCATGATCATCTGCAGGCTCTGACTTATAGATTGGAGTCCTAGACCCCACATCCTCCCTACTTTCAGAATCAAATGTAGTGAGTTGGGTGGAATATACACCCATACTGTCGGAGCTAGATCTATTCGAACTAGGATCTACTGACTTTTTTCCTTTACCCTGGCTGCTTGCTTTAGTGGGTTGAGGTCTAGTGGGTCGTGGAGGTGCAACCTCCACAGCAATCACCAACCCTTTTTCCCTTTTGCAGGGTTGAGGACCCTTTAGTTTAACCTTCGGTCTAGCCATATCTATCAAAATGAGGAAACAAAACAAATGCGGTTGCAAAGGGTTAGTGAAATGAACATTTTCAAAAATACAGGAAAACTCACAGATCAACTTGGTGAGGCGTCGAGTTTGTTCGACGAGCCTTAGAGTGCTCGCCGAAAGTAACAGAACAACACAGTAATAAATTACCACAAATCGTTGAGACAAAAGACGATTCGACGAGTCGCTGAACATAATCGGCGGTACACATGGGTCTCGCTGAGAGTTACAAAAAATAAGAAAAAATTAGGCTTCAGAACAACGAATCTAAGGCTGTTCGGCGGGACACAGAGTCAACTTAGCAAGTACAGGCGTATCACCGAAAGTTACAGAACAACATAGCAACATTTCAGGGCAAAAAGGCGATGAGAGGAGTCAGTCGGTGAACCACCGAGTCATTCGGCGAGATCGACTAAGCTCGCCAAATGGCCCATCGAACCAGTTTTTTACCCTGACCCCCAATTCTGAATGCACAACCTACGATAACCAAATTCAAGCCCCATTCAATGCAATTCAAGTCTACCCCATACTATTACCTATCCCGGGGTACTCAGAATTCCCCCAATTTACCTAGATTCGACCAAAAAATGCCTTTGCCCTTAAGAACGATGTTACCCGATCCATCATTGGGAAAATTCGAGTTGTTTGGTGGAATTTGGGTTACTGAGGCTTTACCCACACAAAGCCTAACATCCAAACCCGTAATTTAAGCAATATAAAAATAAAATTTAAACTCATTTAGGCCGAACACAATATCTAACATGATCAATTACCAAATAATATTCAACAATCGATTAAACACACAATAGATCCAACAACTACTAACAAGCATGCTCAGAACACATCATGAAATTAAGGCTAATTCGGGATACAAACCTCAGAAGTAGAAAAGGAAACGATTAAGGCAAAAGCAAAGGCGAGCAATGCGATGAATTCCAATCACACTATGACAGCCACACAAAAATTAAGTAAAAAACTAAGATCTAAATGTAATTGTGAGAGTGCAAGGGTCGAAAGTTCAAATTAAGGAGAGGTTTTGAATTTAAATCGGTTGAAAGCCTTTGACCCTACAATTTTCACCTTAGTCGACGAGCATCATTAATGTCGCCGATCCACTCAGCGATGCGCCGAACAACTTTTAGCTTGCCAAAGTTACCAGAACTCCAACAATTTAGTTGGTCCAAAAGGCGATCAACATCGGGGTCGCCGAACTACTCGACGATGCTCCGAGTGGGTTCTGAGCTCGCCCATTTGCCTACTTCTCCCAAACATCAAATTTTCAACCTACACATCCAACAAAGATTATTCAAACGAAATAAAATAAAACTTGGGTTACCTCCCAAGAAGTGACTTATTTAATGTCATGGCACGACATAGTCATGGGATCATGCCTCATTTTTTTGGGTTCACCGAAGTTTCACTTGGGAGCCCCCCTTTAATCCTTGGATTTAAATGACTTGAGATTTGACCCATCTGTGTTTCCATCTACTTAATGGATATCAAGTGTGATGTGACCATTTGGTTAAGAGAAGAGACGTCATCTTTCATCTCCTTGAGCACCTTTTCCTATCCTTCTACTTTATTCAAGATGCGAGCAAGCATATCTTCAGTGCAAAAGTTTTCAAGGTCAACCCTTGGTTCTTTTGGCTTTTGACGCTCATAGGAAGGCACATAGCTATCTTTATCACCATCTCGATCCCTCCAATTCACACCATGGTCATGCCATTCATGATCTCAATCTCTCCAACTATCATCGCCATATCTATTCCAACCTTGATTCCCACCTGGCCTTGGATAGTTCGGACGAGAACCCCCCCTTGGTTTGCTAAGAGCCGCACTTCTTCATTGTACATCGCTTCAAAGTGTGCTTCATTAGGGTTTGCACCACTATTAGTACCGACAACATTTAAAGCTTTGTAACCACTTTCTATGAAATGCTTCGTCAATAGGTCCATTTGGGTCATTATCTTGGCCATGTTTTCATCTCGCTTTGGGTTCTTTTCCATTTGCTCCTTTGTCAGCCCAAGTTTCAAAGGAGAAACCTAATCTTCTCTTGTGTACCAAGCACGATTAATTTTTTTCATCTCATCAAGGAGGGCTGATGCTATGTCAAATGGTAGTCTCATGATTCCACCTCGGATGAGTTGGTCTATGACTCCTTTGTTAACCATGTCGAGAATCCGGTAGTAATATTGCAATAACACATTGTCCGGCAACCCATGAGTAGGACATTGAAGCCGCAACTTTTGGAACCTCAACCATGTCTCATAGATCGGTTCACTATCAATACGCTTGAAGTTATGAATATTATCCCTCAACTTGACCGTCTTCGAAGGAGAGAAAACCTTTAATAAAATACCTCAGTGATCTCCTCCCAAGAAGTAATCGAATCCCTTGGTAGTTCGGTCAACCATTTTGTTGCTTCCCCCATTAGAGAAAGGGAAACAAACAGACTCAGACTGACTCTTGAGTGATGTTCTTGAAAGAGAATGGTCCACACACATCCACAAAGTTTTGGATGTGGTCCTGAGGTTCCTCATGCACAAGTCCTCCAAAGAGACCCTTCATTTGCAACAACTGCAACATTGTGTTGGTCACATGAAACACTACATTGCCCACAGTTGGGGGCAATCGGATAGCTCCGATACTTCCCAACTGATCCTCATTGACATCATGTAAATATTTGATGTCATCATTGTTCCCAATTTGGCTGGAGTTGCTCCCATTTATACTCATCTCTTCACCCATTTTAGAGCAGCCAAAAAGAACACAAACAAGATAGTTTAACTATAATAAAATTAGTCCACGACAATACTTCAAATAAAAGAATTCTATACACCACTCCCCGACAACGGTGCCATTTTTGATAATGCTCAACTACACTTCATCCAATTCTAAGTGTAGGCGGTCTCTAACAAGTATAAACCCAACTAAGAGTTGGAGTCGATCCCACATGGAGTGATATAGTAGAGAATACAATTAAGAAGTCAAAATGTGTCCTAATCATTTGTAGAAGTAAAGGTTTCACAACATTATTATAAATCACAAAGTTTTAAAAATTAATATCAAATAGGGGGATTTGGGTAAATTTTTTTAGATAAATAACATGGGAAGTGAACAAGTAGAGATTGGACCTTAGGAGTGTGATAAGTTGAATGCTAATTTCGTTTAATGGGTGATTATTAGTTGCTCGAAGTTGTTGAATCTTAATGGGTAGGATAGGTTTTGAGTACAATAGCCATTTCTCAATCAGCTATTATTTTTCAAGTGAGTTCTCCCGTACCTCAACAAGCCTAACACAACCAAGCAACCAAATTCCTTAATTAACCCACTCTTTCAAGTTGGGTATGTAAAGACGCAATCAAACCCACATTCTGAAGCTAGATTTTAAAGACGCAATCAATACAATCATCAATTAATCATTATACTCTATTATCTCATTCTCAAGAAAGCATAGAGAACGAAGCTAGAATTGAATTTACAACTTATATTACTCAATTAAAAAATGAAAAATTAATTGAACCCACTTCAAAACAACAATAAAATTAGCAACTAACAACACCCATTAGCTAATTAAGACATTATACTATATAATCACACCCCTAAGATAAAGGGTCTTAGCTAAACATAAAGAAAAATAAGAAATCGTTACCAAAAATATTTTCCATCTGATTTACTAACGATCTGCAATCCTCAAATGTTGAAATCCAAGCTAAAATTACAATCTTTGAATCACAATCCTAAACAAATACTAAAAATAGTAAAGACAATGTTCTAGAATGTAAAACCTCAAAAACCCATAGGTAAAAAGTTTGGAAACTCCTTTTCTGTTTTTAAAAATTATATTTATTACGTTCCTAAAATTTCAGTATGTAGTCAACTCGGTGAAATAAGTGGGGCTCGCCAACTAGTTCTGTGATCCACCGAGTTGCTCCTCTTCTCACCCGTTTGGTTCGGCTCTTTCATCAAATTGTTTGGTAACTTTTTGCAAGTCAGAGTGACATCGTCGATGTCTTCGGCGTGTCTCTGAATTTCTTGTTTACTCGCCAAGTTAGTTTTGATCATGGGCTGTTATGATGGAACTTTAGGGGAGGTGAAGGTCCACTTGGCGACTCAGCGAGTGGCTTTGGCGAGTTCTAGATTTTCTTTCTTCAACTTTTTTAGCTTTTTGGCTCTTGTTTTGCATCAAAATGTGGTTGCCTTACTCTTGAGCCTTCATTGCTGCATATCAACATATCAACATAAGTTAGGAGCATAAAATAGGTATTGAGGACACTAAATGCTTGAATAATAAGCCCTAAATGAGTTGAAATCCCTGACTCATCACCTGCTTGGCCTGTTGGCCAACTTCCTAGCAAGTGTAGATGCCCATATGTCTGGGTTTAATACCTCAGATTAGATAAAGACTAGAAAGGGGAAAAGTGGGAAACTAACGGGACAAAAACTTGCCCATGGAACCTTCCAGAGAGCCCCAGATAGGCTGTGAAGGGGACCACAGTCCGTGAAAGGTGCCGTGGTAAGTCCGTAATACATGCCTTGCAGGAGTCCCTTCCACGGAGGCCTAGACGGCCCGTGGTGAGGTTTAGGGGGTCAATGGTTGACAAGAAAGGTCACTATGTGGGGGTCTTTTCCTAGCCACTGGTCAAGGGCCACTGATGGAAAAATGGTCCCTGGTACCCTTGACGAGCTGTTAGGGCCACCGTAGCAGTGGAACATGAAGGACCTCAGTCAAGGGCCTCTTCACGATGCAGTTCACGGGCCGTGGTGCCTATGACCGGATGTGAAGGCCACCGTTAAGTGTGTCCACCAACTTTTAAGTCAGGGGCTTCTGGATCTTTTACTAATTATTTTAATTCATTACTATGTTGTTTTACCCTCTATTAGAACACTATATAAACGTTTTTAACCCCCCAAAAACCTCTTAATTGAATTCAATCTCTCAAATTATCAAAAAAAGATCAAGTCTTTCTCTCCAATATTTCTCTCTCTAGAAGCTTGTAGGAGAAGACTAGGGTTTCAAGAAAAGTCTCCAATTCCACCATTGAAATCAAGCTTTTGGGAATTAAGGTATGATATTCTTCATCTATGGAACCCTTTCCTCCGTAGAGTTCCCAAATACTCTAATTTACAAAGTTAGAAATCTCCAATTGAAGTTAGAGTTTTCTTCTATATTATGGTTTCCTTTCAATGCTGATATAATATTTTGTTTTATGATATATTATGCATGAATTAAGATAATTCCATGTTTTAAGCTGAATCCCCATGAACCCATGCCTAACCCATGTTTTCTAGATTTTGATTATTGAAAGTGGCTTTTGAACTGTGCAAGGTGAATTATGGAAATATGCATATTCTTATGAAATTAATGATTTATGATGTAAGTTGCTTTGAGAGTAAAGCATAAGTGATGTTGTTGTTGTTAATTGTTGTGAAAGGATTTCTCAGATAAATACTCAATGCATGAATGTGAAAGGTTTTCTCACATAAAGGATTCTAAGGTTGAAAGGCCTTGTCACCTAAAATGAATCAAAGTTAAGGAGCTATTCTAATGATGAGGCAAGAGGTGATTACCCATGTCATTAAATGGTAACACAAGAGGCAATTACCCATGTCCCTTAAAGATAAGATGAATATGATTGATGACTATTCTATGGGAATTAAGCTTAGTACCGAGTGGACAAGTGGCGATTACATGTGTCCCATAGACTATGTGCCATCATAGGTTATCTAGATAGACATTAGCTAGTGTATCCATGTAAGCTAGAAGTTCATATTTCTTACCTTGGCAAGTCAGAACACCCCTTTTCGGTGAGGGGTAGACACTGGATTCCATGTTATAGCTCACATGGTCTCTATGTCGGTTAAGGCTAATTTCGCACAACAAGTATAATGATGAAATAAGGTTACTTCAAGAAGTTTTCAAAGTGTTTCAAAGATGAGATTTTACTTGCATTTGACCATGATTATTATGATGTTTTCTAACCTTTTTCTTATGGTTTAAACTTGTTCTTTGCATGACATGAAAGGTCCTTTTTAGCATGATTTTATATCTCTATGCATTGCTATCATACTTGGTACATTTTTTTCCTAGTGCATACTCTTGTCTACATTCTTAAAAATGTAGGGTCCAACGTCCTAGATTCACATTTCCGTGGCTAGAGTCCTCTTAGTAAAAGTTTTATGATTGGTGAGTCCTCATGTTCCGAGGACTGAGATTTTATTTTTTGATGTCTTTACTTTCAGATTGTATGTGATGTACAGGTTACCTCCCGATCACTCTTGATGTACTAGAAGGCTTTGAGACTATGTTAGACTTCTGCTTCATTTTATAAACTCTTATATGTTTAAACTCTTTTTTAAAATCTGTTGAATTTCTATTATCTTGTATGATGTATGATAAATGTCTTGTATGATGCATTTTGGAGTCTTATACGCCATGTAACGCCTACGGTATACTTTTAGGTCGTGACAACTTGGTATTCAGAGCAAAATGTTTAGAAAGGTCCTAGGAAGTCTCATAGGCCACGTCGAATAGAGTCTTGTTCATGAGTGTGAAGTGCACCACATTTATGAATGAGGGGCTTTTAGATATTTAGGAAACTCCACTTCTTTCTTTACTTTTATGTTGTGGGATAGATTTTAACTCCATGAGGTCTCTCTCCTAATCTTAGCTAATGCTCTACAGGATATGGCCACTCGAAGGGAATATTCTAGAAGGAATGAAGGAGAGAATGTGGAATGAGAAGCTTCTCCTCAAGCTCCTCAAGTTTTGGTCGAACGTTTGGCCGAGCAAGTGACTAATACATAGTTTAGGGCACTTTTCAAGTGTTGGCTCAAGCCAATAGGGAGGTTTTTGTCTCTGTGAACCCAAATATGGGTACGGTGGCATCTAGAATAGGGGATTTCACTAGAATGAATCCTCTAGAGTTTCATGGTTCTAAGGTTGAAGAAGATCCTCAAGAGTTCATTGATGAGTTGTACAAGGTGTTGATGATCATGAGAGTGACGCCGGTGGAAAGGCGGAATGGTCCACTTATCAACTTAAGGGTGTTGCTCAAATATGGTTCAATCAATGGAAAGAAGAGAGGGTGGAAGATAACAGTCCTCTTGATTAGGAAAAGTTTAAATTCTTTCTTGATAGGTTCTTTCCCCTTGAGATAAGGGAGGAAAATGTACCTCAATTCATCAACCTTTGTTAAGGAAACATTAGTGTGAAGCAGTATGCTTGGAATTTCACACAATTGTCTCGATATTCTCTTACTATGATTGCCGATCCCAGGGCAAGGATGAGTAAGTTTGATTTTGGCGTGTCTGAAAAGGTGGTTAAGAAATGTCATACAACCATTCTTATCAATGGTGTTTAAGGAATTGATCTAGGCAGACAAAGAAGGCAAGGACCGGTGATGGTAAATTCTCACTTTCAAGGTCTGATGGACATGGTCGTTCTAGATTCCGAAAAAAGTTTTCGGATCAAATATCTTCTAATGCTCCTCCTAAGTTCAACAAAGACAAGTTGTCAAACCCTAAGCCTCAAGGAGGGAATGGTGGTGGGTCATCATTGTCTACTTGTGCTAAATTTGGAAGGAAGCATAAGGGCAAGTACTTAGCCGACATGAATGGTTACTTCGGTTGTGGTAAAAATGGTCATAAAATAAAGGATTGTCACTCAGTTGCTAAGAATGAGGGAGATAATTGTAAACGGGCTCAACTAAATCATTCATCCGGTTCTAGTGGGAGTTATAAGCAAACTAGATTCTATGCACTTCAGACTCGTCGTGAGCAAGAGGGTTCTACCGATGTGGTTACCGGTATGTTGAAAGTGTTTCATCTTGATACTTATGCTTTGCTTGATCCCGATGCTACCTTGTCTTTTGTGACGGCATATGTGGCCATAAGGTTTGTGATATTCTTTTGGATGTGTTGTTAGATCCGTTTTCTGTCTCTAATCCAGTTGGTGATTCTATTGTGGCTAAGAGGGTCTATAGAAAGTGTCCCGTCTCCTTTTCCCATAGAGTCACTCGTATTGATCTTGTAGAACTTGATGTGCTAGATTTTGATGTCATTCTTGGTATGGATTTGTTCCATTCATGTTATGCTTCTATTGATTGTAGAACCTATATAGTCAAGTTTCAATTTCCAAATGAACCCATCCTAGAGTGGAAAGGGGGAATTCTATGCCTAAGGGTCAGTTTGTCTCTTGTCTTAAAGCTAGAAATTTGATTTCTAAGTGTTGCATATTTCCTCCCGAAAGGGAAATAGACTTCGATATAAACCTTCTCCAAGATACGCAACCTATCTCTATTCTTCCTTATCATATGGCTCCGGTAGAACATAAGGAATTAAAGGAGCATTTGAAAGATTTTTTGGATAAGGATTTCATCCGACCAAGCATCTCTCCATGGGGTGATCCCATTTTGTTTGTTAGAAAGAAAGATGGTTCACTCTGTATGTGTATTGACTACCGATAATTGGACAAGGTTTCCGTTATAAACAAATATACTCTCCCAAAGATATATGATCTGTTTGATCAATTTCAAGGAGAAAATTACTTCTCTAAGATTGACCTCCGATCGGGTTACCACCAACTGAGGGTGAAAGAAGATAACATTCCGAAGATGGCTTTTCAAACTCGGTATGTTCATTTTGAGTTTTTGGTAATGTCATTTGGTTTGACTAATACTCTGGAGGCATTAATGAATTTGATGAATAGGGTGTTTAGGCAATATCTTGATATGTTTGTGATTGTGTTCATTAATGACATATTGATCTATTCGAGGAGTGAAGACGTGCATACAGATCATTTGAGAACGGTGTTGCAAGTTCTCAAGGACCAACAACTCTTTGTAAAGTTTATCAAATGCGAGTTTTGGTTAGGTTCATATTTTTTCGTGGTCACATTGTCTCGGGTAAGGGTATTGAGGTAGATCCTAAGTAGACGGATGCGGTCAATATTTGGCCTAGACCTCCGTTTCCTTTGGATATTAGAATTTTCTTGGGTTTGGTTGGTTACTATAGAAGGTTTGTTGAAGGGTTTTCTTCGATTGCCTCTCCATTGATGACATTGACAAAAAAGAAGGTTAAGTTCATATGGTCGGAAGCATGCAAGAAGAGTTTTTAAAAATTTAAAGATAGACTTACTTCTGCTCCGATATTAAGTTTACCGGAAGGAATTGATGGATTTGTCGTTTATTGTGATGCCTCAAGAATTGGGTTAGGATGTATCCTTATGCAAAATGGGAAAGTTATTCCCTATGCCTCAAGGCAACTTAAGAATCATGAGAAGAATTATCCTACCCATGACCTTGAACTAGCGGCGGTTGTGTTTGCCTTAAAAATTTGGAGACATTATTTATATGGTGTTCATGTGGATGTCTTTACCAACCACAAGAGTTTGCAATGTATGTTTAAACAAAAAGATCTAAATCTTCACAAAAGATGGTGGCTTGTGTTATTAAAGGATTATAATATGACTGTTCTCTATTAGCCTTGTAAAGCAAATGTGGCGGCGGATGGTCTTAGTCAATTATCGATGGGTTGTGTTGCTCATATTGAGGGTGATAAAAAGGAATTGGTTCGAGATGTTCATAGATTGGCCCAGTTGGGTGTTCGGTTGGTTAACTCTACCGGGGGGGGGGGTTATGGTTCACAATGGTTCAAAATCATCTTTTGTGGCAGATGTGAAAGCCAAGCAAGGTGTTGATCAAACTTTGGTTGAATTAAAAGAAACGGTGCTTAAAAAGTCTGTAGAGGCTTTCTCCCAAGGGGGAGATGGAGTGGTTAGATATCAAGGTGGTTTGTTTTTACCTGTAACACCTCGGATTTGAAAAGGCAGGAAAATTTCAGTTTTTCACAACCTGGTGTTAGCAACGACGACACCATCCACGAACCGTAGGTGGGACGATGGTCCGTAGGTTGCAGCCGTGGTTGGCCGGGTAGTTTTTTCCAAAAATGTTGAGTTTCAGTCGTTTGTTGACTGTTCACCAGACGGCCGATCATTCATTCCATGAGCCGTAGGTAGGGTCCGTAGATGAGTCCCAAACTTATTGAGATTTTGAGGTTGAAAGTTGAGGACCACGGTTGGAACCCACGGCCTGTCGATTTGACCACGCCCCGTGGGTGGGTCCCGTCATTTAGGGTCCGAAAACTTCAGCTTCTAAACAAATCGACGGAGGGACAGGACGGTCTGTAGGTGCACCCACGGGCCGTAGGTCACCACCATCGACTGGGTCGGAAGTTATTTTCTAAGGACTTTTTGGTCTTTTCCTAATTATTCTAGCCTAATACGATGTCGTTTTACCCTTCACCAAAACCCCTATATAAGTAATTTTAACCCCAAATTTCCTCAATTGAAATCATTCTCTCAAATTCCTAAAAGCAGAAAAAGTCTTCCTTCCAAATATTTCTCTCTCTAGAAAGCTTGAAGAAGAAGGGTCCAAGCTAGGGTTTGCAAGTCACGTCTCCTAATCCTCCATTGAAGTTAAGCAATTGGCATTGAGGTATGATAGTTTTTATCCATGGAGACCTTCCCTTCACGGAATACCCAAATTCTCCAATTTACAAAGTTAGAATTCCCTAATTGAGTTAGGGTTTTCTTCTATGTTATGGGTTCTCTTAATTATGGATTTTATTGATTGATTTATGATCTTATATGCATGAATTGAGTTAATAGCATGTTTTTACGATGATCCCCCACGAACCCATGTAATCCCCATGTTTTCCAAATTATGATCATATGATGTGGGTTTTGGATTATGAAAGAAGAATTTTATGAAATCAAGCATGTTCTCATGAAATTTATGTAAATGTTTTAAGGATGCTTTGAGATTTAAGTATCAATGATGTTGTTATTGTTGTGTTGTTGAAAGGATTTCTCATAAATACATAAAAGCATGCATGTGAAAGTTTTTCTCACATAATAAGGGTTCTTAAGGTTGAAAAGTCTTCTCAACTAAAATGAAACAATGATTAAGCAGCTATTCCAATATTGAGGCAAGTGGCGATTACCCATGCTCTCAAATTGAAATTACAAGAGACGATTACCCATTTCACATGATATAAGGACAAGAGGCGATTACCCATGTTCCTTTAACAGCTAAGATGAATATGAATAAGAACTATTCCATGGAACTTAAGCTTAGCACCGAGTGGACAAGTGGCGATTACCTATGTCCCATAAACTATGAGCCAACATAGAATTATCTAGATAGACATTAGCTAGTGGATCCACAATATCTAGTAGTTTATGTCCCTTACCGTGGCAAGTATGACAACTCTTTTCGGTGTGGGAGACACCGGATTCCATGTTGATAGCTCACGTGGTCTTAGATGTCAGTTAAGGCTACTTCCCACAAGGGAATTATGATGAACCAAGGTTACTTCAAGGAAGTATTTTATATAAGTCTAAGATGATGATTACGTGCATTGGCCATGTTTGGTGACTTATGTTTTCTATGTTTTTATCTCATGTTTTATGTATGGCTATCATACTTGGTACATATTTTGTTCTAACGCATACTTTTACCTACATTTCCCCAAATATAGGGTCTGACAGTCAGGGTTCCCAGTTTCATGGCTAGAGTTCGTTGTAGAGATTTCGAGCTTGGTGAGTCCTCATGCTTCGAGGACAGACATTTATTGTTTTCAGTCTTTTATTTCTTTCAGTTTTGAACATGATTTACGGGCTTCACCCAGATTCATTCTTAAGTACTGGATGGTTTTGAGACGATGTTTAGACTTTCCCTTTGCTTTCATAAACTCTCTATGTTGAAACTTTCTTTTAAATTTGTTATATTTCTATTATCTTGTATGAAGAAAGCTAAGTGTCTTGTATGGGGCCTTTCGGGGTCTTATACGTCATGTTACGCCTAGGGGATATCTTGGGTGATGAAAAACTTGGTAATTAGAGCACACTGTTTAGAATGGCCCTTGGAAAGTCCCATACGCCACGTCGAGTAGAGTCTCATTCTTGACTGTAAAGCGCTCCATATTTATGAATGAGAGGCTACAAGATGTTTAGGAAACTCCACTTCTACATTACTCTAAAGTCGTGTGATAAAGTTCAACTCTATATTATCTCTCTCCTAATCCTTACCCGATGCTCTACAGGATATGGCTACTCGAAGAGCTTATACTAGAAGGAATGCGGGAGAGAATGTGGGATGAGAAGCTCCTCCTCAAGCACCTCAAGTTCCGATCGATCCTTTGACCGAGCAAGTGACTATTGCAGAGCTTAGGGTTGCTTTTCAAGTGAAGTCTCAAGCCGTGACGGCCCAATCCAATAGAGAGGTGGTAGCTCCTGTAAACCCAAATGTGGGTACGACGGCATCTAGAGTGAGGGGCTTCACTAGAATGAATCCTCCAGAGTTTCATGGTTCTAAAGTTGAGGAAGATCCTCAAGAATTCATTGATGAGGTTTACAAGGTGTTGATGATCATGGGGGTGACACCGAAGGAAAATGCGGAATTTTCCGCTTATCAACTTAAGGGTGTTGCTCAAATATTGTTCAACCAATGGAAAGAAGGGAGAGCGGAAAATGCGGGTCCTCTTGATTGGGAGAAATTCAAAGTTTCTTTCCCCTTGAGATGACGGAGGCAAAGGTATTTTAGTTCATCAAACTTCGTCAAGGAAATATGAGTGTGAAGGAATATGCTTTGAAGTTCACACAAGTATCTCGATATGCTTCCACCAGGGTTGCCGATTCTAGGAAAGGATGAGTAAGTTGGTTTCAGCTATTTCTGAAATGGTGGTTAAAGAATGTCGTACCGTAATACTCATTTATGAAATGGACATCTCTTGTATCATGGTTCATGCTCAACAGATAGAAGAGGAAAAACATATGAAAAGGATTAAGGAGGCAAAGAGGGCTAAAACCGGTGATGGTAACTTTTCACATTCAAGATCTGATGGACATGGTCGTCCTAAATTTCGATAAAGATTTTTCGGTCAAGGTTCCTCCAATGCTCTATCTAGGTTCAACAAATATAGGGTGTCCAACCCTAGGTCTCAAGGAGGGGATGTTAGTGGATTCTCATTGTCCACTTGTGCTATGTGTGGAAGGAAGCATGAGGGTATATGTCTAGTCGGTTCTAATGCTTGTTTTGGTTGTGAAAAGACGGATCACAAGATAAAGCATTACCCCTCCGTTGCTAAGAATGAGGGAGATAATCGTCGAAAGGCTCAACCTATTCCTTCATCCGATCCTAGTAGAAATCAAAAGCAAAACATATTCTATGCACTCTGAACTCGTGATGAACAAGAGGGTTCTCCCAATGTGGTTACCGGTATGTTGAAAGTCTTCCAACTTGATGTTTATGTTTTACTTTACCCCGGTGCTACCTTGTCTTTTGTGATGCTATATATAGCAATGAGGTTTGATATTCTTCCAGACATGTTGTTAGATCCCTTTTGTGTCTCTACTCCCGTTTGTGATTCTGTTGTGGCTAAGAGGGTGTATAGAAAGTGTGTCGTCTCCTTGTCCAATAGAGTCACTTTGTTGATCTGGTAGAGCTTGATATATTAGATTTTGATGTGATCCTTTGTATGGATTGGTTGCACGCATGTTATGCTTCTATTGATTGTAGAACATGTGTAGTCAAGTTTCAGTTTCTGAATGAACCCATTCTAGAGTGGAAAGGGGGAAATTCTACGCCTAAGGGTCAGTTTATCTCTTGTCTTAAAGCTAGAAAAATAATTTGGAAGGGTTTTATCTACCATCTAGTTAGGGTGAGGGATATAGATTCCGAGACCCCTACTCTTGAGTCGGTCCCCATTGTGAATGAGTTTTTGGAAGTGTTCCCTGATGATCTACCCGGTATTCCTCCCGAGAGGGAAAGACTTCAGTATTGACCTTCTCCTAGATACGCAACCTATCTCCATTCCTCCTTATCGTATGGCTACGACAAAATTTAAGGAACTAAAGGAGAAATTGAAAGATTTGTTGGATAAGGTTCCATCCGACCAAGTATCTATCCATGGGGTGCTCCAGTTTCATTTGTGAGAAAGAAAAATGGTTCACCCCGTATGTGTATTGACTACCGGCAATTGAATAAGGTTACCTTTAAGAACAAATATCCTCTCCCAAGGATAGACGATTTGTTTGACCAACTTCAAGAAGCAAGTTACTTCTCTAAGATTGACTTTCGATCGGGTTATCATCAATTAAGGGGTGAAAGAAGATGACATTCCAAAGATGGCTTTTCGAACTCTATATGGTCATTATGAGTTTTTGGTGTTGTCGTTTGGTATGACAAATGATCCGGCGGCATTTATGGATTTGATGAATAGGGTGGTTAGAGAATACCTTGACATGTTTGTGATTGTGTTCATTGATAACATATTGATCTTTTCAAGAAGCGAGGATTACCATATTAATCATTTGAGGGTTGTGTTACAAATTCTCACGGACCAACAACTTTTTGCAAAGTTTAGTAAATGTGAGTTTTGGCTAAGGTCTGTGTCTTTTTTTGGTCATATTGTTTCAAGTAAGGGTATTGAGGTAGATCTTAAGAAGACGGATGCGGTCAAGAGTTGGCCTGGACCTCTGTCCCTTTCGGATATTAGAAATTTCTTGGGTCTAGCCGGTTACTATTGAAGGTTTGTTGACGGGTTCTCTTTGATTGCCTCTCCTTTGACGGCTTTGACTCAAAAGAAGGTTAAGCTCATATGGTCTGAAGCATATGAAAACAGTTTCCAAGAATTGAAAAATAGACTTACTTCCGCTCCGGTGTTGACTTTACCGGAAGGGACTGATGGTTTTGTTGTTTATTGTGATGCCTCGAGAATTGGGCTAGGGTGTGTGCTTATGCAAAATAGGAAAGTCATTGCCTATGCTTCAAGGCATCTTAAGATTCATGAGAAGAATTATCCTACCCATGACCTCGAACTAGCGGCAGTTGTATTTGCTCTTAGGATTTGGAGGCACTACTTGTATGGTGTCCATGTAGATGTTTTTACCGACCACAAGAGTTTGCAATATGTTTTTAATCAGAAGGATTTAAATCTTCGCCAAAGGAGGTGGATTGAATTATTGAAGGACTATGACATGAGTGTTCTCTACCACCCCGGTAATGCGAATGTGGTGGCGGATGCTCTTAGTACCTTATCCATGGGTAGTGTTGCTCATATAGAGGATGATAAGAAAGAGTTGGTTCAAGATGCTCATAGATTAGACCGATTAGGTGTTCAGTTAGTAGACTCTACCAAGGGTGGTATTATGGTTCACAATGGTTCAGAATCATCCTTTGTGGCGGATGTGAAAGCTAAACAAGGTCTTGATCCGACTTTGGTTGAATTAAAGGAAACGGTTCTCAAAAAGTCCGTTGATGCTTTCTCCTGAGGAGGAGATGGTGTGCTTTGATATCAAGGTCGTTTGTATGTTCCTAATGTTGATGACTTGACATAAAAGATTTTATTAGAAGCCAATAGTTCTCGATATTCTATTCCCCCGGCAGCCACCAAGATGTACCGTGACTTGCGGGAGATCTATTGGTGGAATGAGATGAAGAAGCATATTGCGGGATTTGTGGCTAAGTGTCCTAATTGCCAACAAGTGAAAGTGGAGGATCAAAAGCCGGGAGGTTTATCTCAAGATATTAGCATTCCTACTTGGAAATAAGAAGATGTGAATATGGACTTCATTGTTGGTTTACCACGCACTCGGTGGAAACATTACTCGATTTGGGTTATAGTAGATCAAATGATGAAATCAGCCCATTTCATCTCCGTCAAGGTCTCTTATTTAGCGGAGGACTATGCTAATTTGTATTTGAGACTGATGGTGAGGTTGCATGGAGTGCCCTTTATCCACCATCTTCGATCGTGGTACCCAATTCACTTCTCAGTTTTAGAAATCTTTCCAAAAGTGTCTTGGTTCTCGTGTTAATCTTAGTACAAATTTTCATCCACAAACCGATGGGCAAGCGAAGCGTACAATCCAAACTTTGGAAGATATGTTGAGAGCATGTGTGATTGACTTCAAGAGTAATTTGGATGAACACTTGCCTTTGATTGAGTTTGCATACAACAATAGTTATCACTCAAGTATTGATATGGCTCCATTTGAGGCTCTTTATGATAGGAGGTGTAGGTCTCCTATAGGTTGGTTTGAGGTGGGTGAAGTAGCCTTAATAGGTCCCGAGTTGGTACATGAGGCTATTGAGAAAGTTTGAATTATTAGAGAGGTTGAAAATGGCTCAAAGTTGAGAAAAGTCTTATGCCGATGTGAGGAGAAGAGATCTTGAATTTTATGTAAAGGATTGGATCTACTTGAAAATTTCACCCATGAAGGGTGTAATGAGATTTGGTAAAAAAGGGAAGCATAGTCCCCATTACGTAGACACATATCTGATTTTGAGGCGGATTGGTAAGGTTGCTTTTGAACTTGAATTGCCTAGTGATTTGGCATCGGTGCATCCAGTTTTCCATGTCTCCTTGTTGAAGAAATGTGTTGGTGATCCGACATCTATAGTTCCCTTAGAAGTTTTGTGTTGAGAAACAAAGAAGTTGCTTCCATGAAAGTGTTATGGAGGAATTAGTTAGTTGAGGGTGCTACTTGGGAGGCCGAGGCCGATATGATGTCCCGCTATCCTCACCTTTTTCCTTCCAATCCTACTCTAGCTTGAGGTATTTATCTCCTCATGGTTTGCTCTTTTGGTGTCGTGTGTCTTAAATGTTTCCATGATTTCCTTACTATGCATGATTCATTAAAAGCTTAAGTTTTGAGAAAATGGGTCTTATTGATTGATTTCTACATGTTTATGCGCATTTGAGTATAAGTTGCATATAGACTTTATGATTTGATGTTTGGGGACATGTTTTAGCTTGGAGTTGATGTTTCCTCCTCGGATATGTGCATTGCATGCATGATGGGCTGTTAGATTTAGTTTATACCTAACTTATGATGTCTTGAATCTCATTCGAGGACGAATGATCCCAAGGGGGAGATAATGTAACACCTCAGATTTGAAAGGGCAGGAAAATTTCAGTTTTTCAAAAACTGGTGTCAGCAAAGATGACACCATCCACGGACCGTAGGTGGGACGACGTTCCATAGGTGGTGGTCGTGGTTGGCCGGGTGGTTTTTTTCAAAAATGTTGAGTTTCAGTACTTTGTTGACGGTTCACCAGGACGGCCTGTCATTCATTCCATGAGTCGTAGGTAGGGTCCGTAGATGATTACCAAACTTAGTGAGATTTTTAGGTTGAAAGTTGAGGACCACGGTTGGAATCCACGACCCTTTGGTGGGTCCCATCATTTTGGGTCCAAAAACTTCAGCTTCTGAACCAATCGACGGAGGGACTGGATTGTCTGTAGGTGGACCCACGAACCGTAGGTCCCTATCGTGGACTAGGTCGGCAGTTATTTTCTCAGGGGCTTTTGGGTCTTTTCCTAATTATTCTAGCCTAATACTATGTTGATTTACCCTTCACCAAAACCCCTATATAAGTAATTTTAACCTCAAATTTATCCAATTGAAATCATTCTCTCAATCTCCTAAAAGAAGAACAAGTTTTCCTCCCAAATATTTCTCTCTCTAGAAAGCTTGAAGAAAATGGGTTCAAGCTAGGGTTTGCAAGTCAAGTCTCCTAATCCTACATTAAAGTTAAGCAATTGACATTGAGGTATGATAGTTTTCATCCATGGATCCCTTCCCTTCATGGAGTTCCCAAATTCTCTAATTTACAAAGTTAAAATTCCCTAATTGAGTTAGGATTTTCTTCTATGTTATGGGTTCTCTGAATTATGGATTTGATTAATTGATTTATGATCTTATATGCATGAACTAAGTTAATATCATGTTTTTATGATCATCCCCCATGAATCATGTAATCCCATGTTTTCAAAATTATGATCATATGATGTGGGTTTTGGATTATGAAAGAAGAGTTTTATGAAATCAAGCATGTTCTCATGAAATTTATGTAAATGTTTAAAGGATGCTTTGAAATTGAAGTATCAATGATGTTGTTATTGTTTTGTTGTTGATAGTATTTCTCATAACCACATAAAAGCATGCATGTGAAGGATTTTCTCACATAATAAGGGTTCATAAGGTTTAAAGGTCTTCTTACCTAAATTTAACCAATGATTAAGGAGCTATTCTAATATTGAGGCAAGCGGTGATTACCCATGCTCTCAAATTGAAATGACAAGAGGTGATTACCCATGTCACATGATATAAGGACAAGAGGAGATTACCCATGTTCCTTTAAGAGCTAAGATGAATATAAATAAGAACTATTCCATGGATGTTAAGCTTATCACCTAGTGGAAAAGTGGCGATTACCCATGTCCCATAAACTATGAGCCAACACAGGATTGTCTAGATAGACATTAGCTAGTGGATCCACAATAGCTAGAAGTTTATGGTCCTTACCGTGGCAACTAGGACAACACCTTTCAGTGTAGGAGATACCGGATTCCATGTTGATTGCTCACATGGTCTTATATGTCGGTTAAGGCTACTTCTTACAAGCGGATTATGATGAACCAAGGTTACTTCAAGGAAGTATTTTATATAAGTCTAAGATGATGATTATGTGCATTGACCATGCTTTGTGACTCATGTTTTCTAACACTTTATCTCATATTTTCGCTTGGTCATTGCATCTCATGAAGGTATCCCTTTTAAGAATGTTTTCAAATGTATTATTTATGGCTATCATACTTGGCACATATTTTGTCCTAACGCATACTCTTGCCTACATTTTCCCAAATGTAGGGTCTGACAGTCTGGTTCCCAGTTTTGTAGCTAGAGTTCGTTGAGGAGATTTAGAGCTTGGTGAGTCCTCATGCTTTGAGGACAAACATTTATTGTTTTCAGTCTTTCATTTCTTTCAGTTTTGAACATGATGTACAGGCTTCGCCCAGATTTATTCTTATGTACTAGCTGGCTTTGAGATGATGTTTAGACTATCTCTTTGCTTTTATAAACTCTCTATGTTGAAACTTTCTTCTAAATCATTATATTTCTATTATCTTGTATGAAGAAAGCTAAGTGGCTTGTATAGGGCCTTTTGGGGTCTTATACACCGTGTTACGCTAGGGGATACCTTGCGTCGTGACAATTCCCAATGTAGATGACTTGAGAGAGGAGATCTTATAAGAAGCCCATAGTTCTCGATATTCCATTCACCCGGGAGCCACCAAGATGTACCATGACTTGCGGGAGGTCTATTGGTGGAATGGGATGAAGAAGGATATTGCGGAATTTGTGGCTAAATGTCCTAATTGTCAACAAGTGAAAGCTTAGCATCAAAAGTTGGGAGGTTTATCCCAAGATATTAGCATTCCTACTAGGAACAGGGAAGATTTGAATATGGACTTAATTATTAGTTTACCACGCACACGGCGGGAACATGACTCGATTTGGATTATTGTAGATAGAATAACGAAATCGGCTCATTTCATTGCCATCAAGGTTTCCTATTCGGTGGAGGACTATTCTAAATTGTATTTGAGGGAAATGGTTAGGTTGCATGGAATTCCTTTATCCATTACCTCCGATCGTGGTACCCAATTCACTTTTCAGTTTTGGAAAATATTTCCAAAAAGGTCTTGGTACTCACGAGAAGCTTAGTACAACCTTTCATTCAAAAATCGATGGGAAGTGGAGTATACTATCCAAACTTTGGAAGATATGTTGAGAGCATGTGTAATTGACTTCAAGTGTAATTGGGATGATCACTTACCTTTGATTGAGTTTATGTATAATAATATTTATCACTCAAGTATTGGTATGGCTCTATTTGAGGCTATATATGGTAGGAGGTGTAGATCTCTCATAGGCTGGTTTGAAATGGGTGAAATTGCTTTGATAGGCCCCGATTTGGTGCACGAGTCGATGGTGAAAGTTCGGCTTATTAGAGAAAGGTTGAAAACGGCTCAAAGTCAGCAAAAGTCTTATGCAAATGTTAGACAGAGAGACCTTGAGTTTGATGTTAATGATTGGTCTACTTGAAAATTTCACCCATGAAGGGCGTAATGAGATTTGGGAAGAAAGGGAAGCTTAGTCCCTGTTATATGGGCCAATATAAGATTTTAAGGCGTATTGGCAAAGTTGCTTATGAACTTGATTTACCTAATGATTTGGCATCAGTGCATCCAGTTTTCCATGTATCCTTGTTGAAGAAATGTGTTAGAGATCCGACATCGATAGTTCCCTTAGAAGGATTGGGAGTTAAGGAGGATCTTCTTATGAGGAAGTTCCAGCTGAGATTTTAGACCGGCAAGTTAAGAAGTGGGGAAACAAAGAGGTTCCTTCCGTAAAGGTTTTATGGAGGAATCAGTTAGTTTAGGGTGCTACTTTTGAGGCCAAGGCCGATATGATGTCCCGTTATCCTAATCTTTTCCCATCCATCCCTACTCTAGCTTGAGGTATTTATTCGTCATGGTTTACTCTTTCGGTGTCATGTATCTAAGATAATACCATGATTTCTTCATTATGCATGATCCATGAAAAACATAAATTTGGTTAAAAATGAGTTGACTTGATTTATTTATACTTGTTTATGTACATTTGAGTATGAGTTGCATATTGACTTCATGATATGATATTTTGAACATGCTTTAAGCTTGGAGTTGATGTTTCCTCCTTGGATATGTGCATTTATATGATTGCATTCATGTTGGGCTGTAAGATTAAGTTCATTTATGATGTCTTAAATCTTATACGAGGACGAATGTTTCCAAGGGGGAGATATTGTAACACCTTGGATTAGAGAAAGACTAGAAAGGGGGAAAGTGGGAAACTTACAGGCCAAAAACTTGGTCATGGAACCCTACATGGAGCCCCAGATAGGCCGTCAAGGGGACCATGGTCCGTGAAAGGCGTTGTGGTATGTACCCAAGTTCTGCCTTGGAGGAGTCCTCCCATGGAAACCTAGACGGCCCATGGTGAGGTTGAGGGGTCGTCAATGGCGTCGTCAAGAAAGGTCACCAGGATGGAAAAACAGTCCATGGTACCCTTGACGGGCAGTTAAGGCTACCGTTGCAGTGGCACAGGAAGGCCCTTAGTCAAGGTTCTCTTCACGAAGCAGTTCACAGGTCGTGGTGCCTATGACGGGCCGTGAAGGCCATCGTTAAGTGTGTCCGTCAGCTTTTAAGTCCGAGGCTTTCGAGTCTTTTACTAATTATTTTAATTCAATACTATGTCCTTTTACCCTCCATTAGAACCCTATATAAACGTTTTTATCCCCCCAAAACCTCTTAATTGAATTGATTCTCTCAAATTCTCAAAAGAAGATCAAGTCTTCCTCTCAAATATTTCTCTCTCTAGAAGCTTGAAGGAGAACACAAGGGTTTCAAGCCAAGTCTCCAATTCAACCATTGAATTCAATCTTTTAAGAATTAAGGTATGATATTCTTCATCTATGGAGCCCTTTCCTCCACAGATTTATCAAATTCTCCAATTTAAAAAGTTAGAAATCTCCAATTGAAGTTAGGGTTTTCTTTTATATTATGGGTTCCTTTGAATTTTGATATAATTGATTTTTTCATGATCTATTATGCATGAATTCCATGTTTTAAAGATGAATCCCCGTGAACCCATGCTTAACCCATATTTTCTAGATTTTGATCGTTGAAATTGGGTTTTGAACGATGGAAGGTGAATTATGGAAATATGCATGCTTTTATGAAATTAATGAATTATGATGTAAGTTGCTTTGAGATTAAAGCATAAATGATGATGTTGTTGTTAATTGTTGTGAAATGATTTCTCACATAATTACTCAATGCATGTATGTGAAAGGTATTCTCACATAAAGGATTCTAAGGTTGAAAGGTCTTTTCACCTAAAATGAATCAAAGTTAAGGAGTTATTCTAATGATGAGAGACAAGAGGCTATTACCCATGCCCTCAAATGGTAAGACATAAGGCAATTGCACATGCCGCTTAAAGATAAGAGTAATATTATAGATGACTATTCCGTGGGAATTAACCTTAGTACAGAGTGGACAAGTGGCGATTACCCGGGTCCATAAACTATGTGCCACCATAGGTTGTCTCGATAGACATTAGCTAGATGATCCACGTAAGCTAGAAGTTCATGGTTCTTTACCTTGGAAACTGATAACACCCCTCATCGGTGTGGGCTAGACACCGAATTCCATGTTATAGCTCACATGGTCTCTATGTTGATTAAGGATAATTTCCCACAACAAGTATAATGATGAAATAAGGTAACTTCAAGAAGTTCTCCAGGTGTTGCAGAGATGAGTTTTTACTTGCATTTGAACATTATTACTATGATGTTTTCTAACCTTTTTCTTATGGTTTAAACTTTGTGTTTGCATGACATGAAAGGTCATTTTTAGCATGATTTTATATCTCAATGCATTTCTATCATACTTGGTACATTTTTGTACTAACACATATTGTTGCCTACATTCTTAAAAATGTAGGGTCCGACTTCCCAGATTCACTTTTCCGTTGCTAGAGTTCTCTTAGTAGAAGTTTGAAGATCGGTGAGTCCTCATGTTCAGAGGACCAAGCTTCTATTTCTGTCATGACCCAAGGGTACCCGCTAGATGTAACATGGCGTATAGGACCCCAAGGTACCCCATACAAGCCACTTAGCATTCATAACATAATAAATAGAACAATATAAGTAAAACAGCGTTTCAAGTCCAATAGTTTTATAAAGAACAACGGAAGTCTAAAACACTTGTATCAATAGCCATCTAATACAATAGAATGAAATTGGGCCTAGCCCATACATCATGTCCAAAAACTGAAATAAAATAAGGAAACTAGAACAATGAAAATTTGTCCACGAAGAATGAGGACTCACCAAAGTTCGAAAATCTTGAAATCAACCACTAGCCACGAAATTGAGAAACCTGACTGTCGGACCCTACATTTTGTGAAATGTAGGCAAGAGTATGTGTTAGTATAAAATAATGTACCAAGTATGATAGCTATGCATAAAACATTTAAATCATGCTAAAAGGAGACATTTCATGACATGCAATTGACCAAGCTAAAACATGATATAAAAGGGTTAGAAAGCATAAGTCATAAAAAATTGTCAATGCAAGCTAAGATCATAAAAACCTTTGAACACATATGAGATACTTCTTGAAGTAACCTTAGTTCATTATTAATGTGGGAAGTAGCCTTAACTGACATACAGAGCATGTGAGCTATATCATAATCCCCCGGTGTCTCCCACATCGAAAAAGGTTGTCTTACTTTCCACGGTAGGGACCATGAACTTCTAGCTTAAGTGGATCCACTAGCTAATGTCTATCTAGACAATCATCCTATGGGGGAACAAAGGTAAGGGATAAGGAGATTGCTTCTAGAAACCCGACCTCAACTAACGGGAGAGCTTCCATCTCTATATCCTCTTGGTGCTAAGCATAAATCCCATGGAATAGTCATTTATTACTTGTTATTATTATCCATGGAAAGGCACGTCATCTTGCCAATCCAAGCTAAGTCATAATCCATGTAAAGGTATCATACAATAACCAATCCAAGCTAAGTGATAAGGATATCTCTTAATCTTTGATTCAAGTAGGTGAGAATACCTTTCAACCCTAGAATCCTTACTATGTGAGAAAACCTTTCACATCTAGGTTTCATGTGTATATGAGAACAATTCTTTTAACAAAACAACAATAACATCATCATTGATGCTTTACTCTCAAAGCATCCTTAAAACATTTGCATAGATTTCATAAGAACATGCATAATTCCAAAATTTACCTTTCAAGCTTAAAAACCCCCTTTCAATCATCAACACTTAGAAACCATGGGTTAGATATAGATTTCATCGTAAATTCATGTAACTCTATCAAAACATGCTAAATTTTATAAAACTCGTGAAGTAACCTTAGTTCATTATTAATGTGGCAAGTAGCCTTAACCGACATAGAGACCATGTGAGCTATAACATAATCCCCCGGTGTCTCCCACATCGAAAAGGGTTGTCTTACTTGCCACGGTAAGGACCATGAACTTCTAGCTTAACTTTATCCACTAGCTAATGTCTATCTAGATAATCATCCTATGGGGGAACAAAGGTAAGGGATAAGGAGATTGCTTTTAGAAACCCGACCTCTACTAACGGGAGAGCTTCCATCTCTATATCCTCTCGGTGCTAAGCATAAATCCAATGGAATAGTCATTTATTACTTGTTATTATTATCCATGGAAAGGCACGTCATCTTGCCAATCCAAGCTAAGTCATAATCCATGTAAAGGTATCATACAATAACCAATCCAAGGTAAGTGATAAGGATATCTCTTAATCTTTGATTCAAGTAGGTGAGAATACCTTTCAACCCTAGAATCCTTACTATGTGAGAAAACCTTTCACATCTAGGTTTCATGTGTATATGAGAACAATTCTTTCAACAAAACAATAATAACATCATCATTGATGCTTTACTCTCAAAGCATCCTTAAAACATTTGCATAGATTTCATAAGAACATGCATAATTCCATAATTTATCTTTCAAGGTTCAAAATCCACTTTCAATCATCAACACTTAGAAACCATGGGTTAGATATGGATTTCATCATAAATTCATGTAACTCTATCAAAACATGCTAAATTTTATAAAACTCTTCCTTTATAATCAAAATCCCACATCATATGATTCATAATTTGAAAACATGGGGATGAGTTCGTAGGGAAAATCATCATAAAATCCTAATATTTCATCAATTCATGAATAAATATCATAACTCAATCATTTAAATCAATAATCATGAGAACCCATAACAATTAAAGAAAACCCTAACTCAATTGGGTATTTCTATCTATTGAAAATAGAGGAATTTGGGAACTCCATGAATGGAAGGAATTCATGGATGAAAACTATCATACCGCAAAGCCAAATGCTTATCTTCAATGGAGAAATTGAGATTCGTATGGAAACCCTAGGTTGAATCCTTCCGAGAGAGAAATATTTTGGAGAGGAGAATTGATCTTCTTTTGTGATTTTGGAAGAATGACTTGAATGGGTTGAATTTGGGGGCCAAAATACTTATATAGGGGTCTTAGTGAAGGGTAAAACGACGTAGTAATGGAATAAAATAATTAGGAAAAGACCCAACTGCCCCTAAAAATAACTGCCAGCCCACCATTCACAGACCCCTGACGATGGACCGTGGGCAGGACGACGGGCGGTCCTGCACGAACGTCGTTCGTGGTCAGTAGCTTAATTTTTTACCCTTGAACCACGGGCCACCAATACCGTGGTCTGACCAAAGGTCCGTTGGTCAGCCGTGGTTTCAGGGTTCCTGGAATGTCTTGGGTGTCCAGTCCACAGACCATACCCACGGTCCGTGGTCCCATCCACGGGCCATGGTTGGCCTCTGTGGCTAGCACCTGCAACTTCCTAAAACTTGCCTCATTTCCTTTTTTCGAATATGGGGTGTTACAATATCTCCCCCTTGGGATCATTCATTCTTGAATGAGATTCAAGCTAGAACGAAGAGAGTAGGAGAGGAACTAACAACCCAACCTACAATGCAATGCATATAACCAAGGACGAACTATCGACTCCAAGTTAAGACGTTACCAAAATATCATAAGAGGGGTGAAACTAAATTTAACAGCCCATCATGCATGCAATGCACAAATCCGAGGAGGAAATATCAACTCCAAGCTGACATCCAAGGAGGAAACATCAACTCCAAGCTAACAACATACTAAAATGCATATATCCGAGGAGGAAACGTCAACTCCAAACTAAAGTCATGCTCATAACATCATATCAAGTATTCTACATGCAATTCATACTCATATGCACATAAACATGTAAGAGTCGATAAACCAAACTCATTTTCTCAAAACTTGAACTTTTCATAAAGCATGCATAGTAAGGAAATCATGGAAACACATAAAAACACATGACTCCAAAACAAAGAACAAACCATGAGGAACTCATTACCTCAAGCTAGAGTAGGAGTAGAAGGAAAGAGATGATGATATAGGGACATCATCTCGGCCTCGGCCTCCCAAGTAGCACCCTCAACTAACTGATTCCTCCACAACACTTTCACGGAAGCTACTTCTTTATTCCTCAACTTCTTGACTTGCCGGTCTAAATATCAACCGGAACATCCTCATAAGAAAGATTTTTATCAACTCCCAAACCTTCTAAGGAAACTATAGATGTCGGATCTCTAACACACTTCTTCCTTATAGAGACATGGAAAAAACCGGATGCACCGATGCAAACTCATTTGGTAAATCTAGCTCATAAGAAACCTTACCAACACGTCTCAAAATCTTATATGGGCCTACATAGAGGAGTAAGCTTCCCCTTCTTACCAAATCTCATTACACCCTTCATGCGTGAAATTTTCAAGTAAACTCAATCATGAACATCAAACTCAAGATCTCTTCTTCTTACATCAACATATGACTTTTGCCAATTTTGATCCATTTTCATCCTTTCTCTAATAAGTCAAACTTTCTCTATGGCCTCATGTACCAACTCGGAACCTATTAGGGCAACTTCACCCACCTCAAACCAACCTATAGGAGATCTACACCTCCTACCATAAAGATCCTCAAATGGAGCCATACCTATACTAGAGTGATAGCTATTGTTATATGCAAACTCAATCAATGGCAAATGGTCATCCCAATTACCCTTAAAATCAATCACACAAGCTATCAACTTATCTTCCAAAGTTTGGATAGTCCGCTCCTCTTGGCCATCAGTTTGGGGATGAAACGTCGTACTAAGCTTAACCCGAGTACCAATAACTTTTTGGATAGACTTCCAAAACTGAGAAGTGAATTTGGTACCGCGATTGGAAATAATCGATAAAGGCACTCCATTCAACTTTACCATTTCTCTCAAGTAAAACTTAGCGTAGTCCTCCGCCGAATAGGAAACCTTGACGGGAAGAAAATGAGCTGATTTTTTCACCCGATCTACTATAACCCAAATCGAGTCATGGTATCACCGGGTGCGAGGCAAACCAACAATAAAGATCGTATTCAAATCTTCCCTCTTCCAAGTAGGAATGCTAATATCTTGGGACAAACCTCCCAGTTTCTGATGCTCCACTTTCACCTGTTGAAAATTAGGACACTTAGTCACAAATTCTGCAATATCCTTATTCATCCCATTCCACCAATAGACTTCCCATAAATCACGGTACATCTTGGTGGCTCCTGGGTGCATCGAATACCGCAAACTATGAGCTTCTGACAAGATCTGTTCCGTCAAGTCATCAACATTCAGAACACACAAACAACCTTGATATCTAAGTACTCCATTCCCCCTTGGGAGAAAGCCTCAATTGATTTTTTAAGCACTGTTTCTTTTAAGTCGACCAAAATTGGAACAAGACCTTTCTTGGCTTTCACATCCGCCACTAAAGACGATTCTGAACCATTGTGGACCATAACACCACCCTTGGTAGAGTCCACTAACCGAACACCCAATCGGGCCAATCTATGAACATCTCAAACCAAATCTTTCTTTTCTTCTTCAATATGAGCAACACTTCCCATAGATAACTGGCTAAGAGCATCCACCACCACATTTGCCTTTCCGGGGTGATAGAGAGCACTCATGCCATAATCTTTCAATAACTCAAGCCACCTTCTTTGGTGAAGATTTAGATCTTTCTGATTAAACACATATTGCAAACACTTGTGTTTGGTAAACACATCTACATGCACACCATACAAATAATGCCTCCAAATCATTAAGGCAAAAACAACCGCCGCTAGTTCAAGGTCATGGGTAGGATAATTCTTCTCATGAATCTTAATTTGCCTTCAGGAATAGGCAATGACTTTCCCATTTTGCATAAGTACACACCCCAACACAATTCTTGAGGCATCACAATAACCACAAAGTCATTTGTCCCTTCCGGTAAGGTCAACAACGGAGCGGAAGTAAGTCTATCCTTCAACTCTTGGAAACTCTTTTCACATGCTTCAGACCATATGAACTTGGCCTTCTTTTCAGTCAAAGACATCAAAGGAGAGGCAATTGAAGAAAATCCCTCAACAAAACCTTCTATAATAACCGGTTAAAACCAAGAAACTTCTAATATCCGAAGGAGTTATAGGTCTAGGCCAACTCTTGACCGCATCTGTCTTCATAGGATCTACCTCAAAACCCTCACTTGAAATAATATGGCTAAGGAAAGCTATGGATCTTAGACAAAACTCACATTTTCTAAACTTTGCAAAGAGTTGTTGGTCTTTAAGAACTTGCAACACGATCCTCAAATGATCAATATGCTCATTCTCACTTCTCGAATAAATCAATATATCATCAATGAACACAATCACAAACATGTCAAGGTATTGTCTAAACACCCTATTCATCAAATCCATAAATGCCACCAGATCATTCAACCCAAACGACATTACCAAAAAATTATAATGACCATACCGAGTTTGAAAAGCCGTCTTCGGAATATCATCCTCTTTCACCCTCAATTGGTGATAACCCGATCTAAGGTCAATCTTAGAGAAATAAATTGCTCCTTGAAGTTGGTTGAATAAATCATCTATCCTCGGAAGAGGATACTTATTCTTAATATTCACCTTGTTCAACTGACAATAGTCAATACACATACGAAGAGAACCATCCTTCTTCTTAATAAACAAAACTGGAGCACCCCATGGAGAGATACTCGGTCGGATGAAACCTTTATCAAACTAGTCTTTCAATTGTTCTTTCAACTACTTTAATTCCGTCGGAGCCATACGGTAAGGAGGAATGGAAATAGGTTGCGTATATGGGAGAAGTCAATACTGAAGTCTATTTCTCTTTCAGGAGGAATACCGGGTAAGTCATCTGGGAACACTTCCGAAAACTCATTTACAATGGGGACAGACTCAAGAGTAGGGGTTTCAGAATCCACATCCCTCACCCTAACTATATGGTAGATGAAACCCATAGAAATCATCTTTCTAGCTTTAAGACAATAGACAAACCGACCCTTAGGCATAGAATTTCCCCCCTTCCACTGTAGGACAGGTTCATTCGGAAACTGAAACTTGACTACACAAGTTCTACAATCAATAGAAGCATAACATGAGTGCAACCAATCCATACCAAGAATAACATCAAAGTCTAGCATATCAAGTTCTACCAAGTCAACATGAGTAACTCTATGGGACAAGGAAACGGGACACTTTTTATAAACCCTCTTAGTCACAATAGAATCACCAATAAGAGTAGAGACAGAAAAAAGATCAAACAACACATCAGGAAGCACATCAAACCTCATTTCCACATATGGCGTCACAAAAGACAAGGTAGCACTGGGATCAAGTAAAGCATATACATCAAGTTGGAAAACTTTCAACATACCGGTAACCACATCGGGAGAACTCTCTTATTCACCACGAGTCTGAAGAGCATAGAATCACTTTTGCTTAGGACCATTAGGACCCGAACCACTAGGAGGACCTTGCTTGCCCTCTCTTCCTTTATCCATAAGCATCGGGCGATCCCTCATTTTATGACAACTCTTACCACAACTGAAGCAACCATCCGTGCTGGCTAGGCACTTAGCCTCGCGCTTCTTTTCACACCTAGTATAAGTAGACATGGGCAATGAGGATCCACTACCATTTCCTCCTTGAGGCTTAGGTTTAGACACCCTATCTTTGTTGAACATAGAAGGAGTATTGGAGGAACCTTGACCAGAAAACTTTTGTAGAAACCTAGAACGACCATGTCCATCGGACCTTAAATGAGAAAAATTACTATCACCGGTCTTAGCCCTTTTCACCTCTGTAGACTTTTCCTTGAGTTTCTCCTCTTCAATCTGTTGTGCATGAACCATGAGACGAGAGATATCCATGTCATTAATGAGCATGGTGGTACGACACTCTTTAACCACCATTTCGGACACACCTGAAATGAACTTACCTATCGTTGCCCTTGAATCAGCAACCATTGTTGGAGCATACCTAGACAATTGTGTGAACCTGAAAGTGTATTCCCTCACACTCATACTTCCTTGCTAACGGTTGATAAACTCAAACACCTTTGCTTCCCTTATCTCAAGGGGAAATAACCTATCAAGAAAAGCATCCTTAAACTTCTCCAAATCAAGAGGACCTGTATCTTTCGGTCTCCCTTCTTTCCATTGGTTGTACCAAGTTTGAGCAACACCTTTTAGTTGATAAGCGGCCAACTCCGTCTTTTCCACCGGTGTCACTCCCATGATTATCAAGACCTTATAGATCTCATCAATGAACTCTTGAGGATCTTCCTTAACTTTAGAAGCATAAAACTCCAGAGGATTCATCCTAGTGAAGTCCCTCACTCTAGAAGCCGTCGTACCCATATTTGGGTTCACGGGAACCATAACCTCCCCATTGGCTTTGGCCGTCACAGCTTGAGCCAACACTTTAAAAGCAGCCCTAAGCTCTGCATTAGTCACTTGTTCAGCTAAAGGATCAACCGGAACTTGAGGAGCTTGGGGAGGAGCTTCTTGGTCCTCATTCTCCCTCACATTCCTTCTAGCATAGGCTCTTCAAGTAGCCATATCCTGTAGAGCATTGAATAAAGATTAGGAGAGAGACTTTATAGAGTTTTAACTATATCGCACGACTTAAGAGTAATGAAAGAAGTGGAGTTTTCTAAACATCTTGCAGCCTCTCATTCATAAATGTAGCGCGCTTCACACTCATGAACAAGACTCTACTTGACATGGCTTATGAGACATCCAAGGACCATTCTAAACCTTGTGCTCTAATTACCAAGTTTGTCACGACTCGGGGTTACCCCCTAGATGTAACATGGCGTTTAGGACCCCAAGGGACCCCATGAAAGCCACTTAGCATTCATAACATAAGAAATAGAACAATAGAAGTAAAAGAACATTTCAAGTCCAATAGTTTTATAAAGAAAAGCGGAAGTCTAAAACACTAGTCTCAATAGCCATCTAATACAATAGAATGAAATTGGGCCTAGCCCATACATCATGTCCTGAAACTGAAATACAATAAGAAGACTAGAACACTGAAATTGTGTCCTCGAAGCATGGGGACTCACCAAAGCTCAAAAATCTCAAAATCATCCACTAGCCACGAAACAGAGAAACCTGACTGTCGGACCCTACATTTGGGGAAATGTAGGCAAGAGTATGCGTTAGTACAAAACAATGTACCAAGTATGATAGCTATGCATAAAACATTTAAATCATGCTAATAGGGGACATTTCATGGCATGCAATTGACCAAGCTAAAACATGATATAAAAGGGTTAGAAAAGATAAGTCTTAAAACATAGTCAATGCAATCTAACATCATAAAAACCTTTGAACACATATGAGATAGTTCTTGAAGTAAACTTAGTTCATTATTAATGTTGGAAGTAGCCTTAACCGACATAAAGACCATGTGAGCTATAACACGATCCCCCGGTGTCTCCCACACCAAAAAGAGTTGTATTACTTGCCAAGGTAAGGACCATGAACTTCTAGCTTAAGTGGATCCACTAGCTAATGTCTATCTAGACAATCATCCTATGGGGGCACATAGGTAAGGGATAAGGAGACTACTTCTAGAAACCCGGCCTCTACTAACGGGGGAGCTTCCATCTCAATATCCTCTTGGTGCTAAGCATAAATCCCACGAAATAGTCATTTCTTACTTGTTCTTACAATCCGTGGAAAGGCACGTCATCTTGCCAATCCAAGTTAAGTCATAATCCATGGAACGGTATCATACAATAACAAATCCAAGCTAAGTTATTAGGATAGCTCTTAATCTTTGATTCAATTAAGTGAGTAGAACTTTCAACCCTAGAATCCTAACTATGTGAGAAAACCTTTCACATCATGGTTTCATGTGTATATGAGAACAATCCTTTCAATAACATAACAACAACATCATCAATGATGCTTTACTCTCAAAGCATCCTTAAATTATTTGGATAGATTTTATAAGAACATGCATAATTCTATAATTTACCTTTCAATGTTCAAACCCCACTTCCAATCATCAACACTTAGAAAACTTGGGTTAGATATGGATTTCCTCATAAATTCATGCAACTCGATGAATACATGCTAAATTTCATAAAAATTCTTCCTTTATAATCAAAATCCCACATCATATGATTCATAACTTGAAAACATAGGGATTGCATGCGTTCGTAGGGAAAATCATTATAAAATCATAATATTTCATCAATTCATTCATAAGAGATCATTATTCAATAATTTAAATCAATAATCAAGAAAACCCATGACAATTGAAGAAAAACCTAACACAATTGGTATTTCTATCTTTTGAAAATAGAGGAATTTGGGAACTCCATGAATGGAAGAAATCCATGGATGAAAACTATCATACCTCAAAGTCAAATGCTTTTTTTCAATGGAGGAATTGAGACTTGTATGAAAACTTTAGGTTGAATCCTTCTTCTTCTTCAAGTTTCTAGAGAGAGAAATATTTTGGAGAGGAGAATTGATCTTCTTTTGTGATTTTGGAAGAATGACTTGAATGGGTTGAATTTGGGGGTCAAAATAATTATATAGGGGTCTTAGTGAAGGGTAAAACGACGTAGTATAGGAATAAAATAATTAGGAAAAGACCCAACTGCCCCTAAGAGTAACTGCCAGCCAACCATTCACGGACCACAGACGACAGACCGTGGTCAGGACGACATGCCGTCCTGCACGACCGTCGTTCATGGTCAGTAGCTTGATTTCTGGCCCTTGAACCACGGGCCACCAACCACGGACTGTGATCTGACCAACGATCCATTGTTCAGGCCGTGGTTTCAGGGTTCCTGGAATGTCTTGTGTGCCCAGTCTGCGGACCATACCCATGGTCCGTGGTCCCATCCATCTTATATGTTGAAAATTTCATTTAAAATCTCTTGAATTTCTATTATCTTGTATGACGTATGCTAAGTGGCTTGTATGGGGCCTTTCATGGTCTTATACGCCATGTTACGCCTAGAGTATACTTTGGATCGTGACACTGGGGTATTACAACTGCTTCTACAAGCTTTAGAGAGAGAAATTTTGGGAAAGAACTAGAAGGGATTCGGGCAAATGACATATATAGGGTCTGGGATTAGGATTAAAACCACATAGCTTATGCACTCTCCGATTAGGGAAAAGACCAAAAAGCCCTTAAAAACTAACTGTCAACCACCATCTAAGGTTGGACTTACGGTCCGCAAGTCCTTCTACGGACCGTACTGGTCAACCGTTGAAAGTGATTAAAGACTCTAAATTTTGCCAAATTTTGACGCAACCCATGTATGGCTCGTAGGTCTTCCTACGGTCCGTACATGCCAACCGTTGAAACCAACTTAAAGCTATAAAAGTTCACCAAGTATAGGTGACCTACGAGACCTACTTATCACTGGTAAGAGGAACGACACACCGTCCTGTTGAGCCGTAAAAAGGGTACTATGACTTGTTTTGAAAAAAATATTTTCGCACTACCTACTATTGCCACCTACGGCCTGTAGAAGCTTCTAGGGTCTATAGTTGGGACCCGTAGGCACACACACCAGCCCAAAACGACATTTTTCCTTCTTTTCCGAATCAGAGGTGTTACAATATCTCCCCCTTGGGAACATTCGTCCTCAAATGGAACTGAAGACATCAATAGGGGAGTAGTAAGAAGATCTAACAACCCAACATGAATTCAATCATATAAATGCACATATCCGAGGAGGAAAAATAGACTCCAAGCTAAAGCATATCCAAAGTATCATTTCATAAGGCCTATATGAAACTCATACTCAAATGCACATAAACAGGGAGAAATCAATAAAGTGACCTCATTTTCTCAAAAACCAAGTTTTTCATGAGAATGCATGCATGAGAAAATATGAGAATGACTACTACATAGGGATGGGCCATGAGGAACTAAATACCTCAAGCTAGACTAGGGTCGGGGGGAAAGAGATAAGGGTAACGGGACTTAATATCGGCATCGGCCTCCCAAGATGCACCCTCAACTAACTAATTCCTCTAAAGAACCTTCACTGAAGTAACTTCCTCATTTCTTAACATCTTAACTTGCTGGTCAAAAAATTCAACCGAAACTTCTTCATAAGAAAGATTCACCTTAACTCAAAAACTTTCCAAGGGAACAATGGATGTCGGATCTCCAATACATTTCTTCAACAAGGAGACATGGATAACCGGATGTACTGATGCCAAATCATTAGGCAAATCCAGTTCATAATCAACTTTACCAAAACACATCAAAATCCTATATAAGCCCACATAACAGGGACTAAGCTTCCCTTTCTTTCCAAACCTCATCACACCATTCATCGGTGAAATCTTCAAATAGACCCAATCATGAGCATCAAATTCTAGATCTCTCCTTCTAACACCGGCATAGGACTTTTTTTGACTTTGAGCTATTTTCAACCTTTCTCTAATAAGTGGACATTTTCCACAGCCTCATGTACCAACTCTGAACCTATCGAAATAACCTCACCAACTTCAAATTAACCTATAGGACATCTACACCTCTTAGCATAAAGAGCCTCAAATGAAGCCATAACAATGCTTCAATGATAGCTATTATTGTTAGAATACTCAACCAAAGGCAAATCATTATCTCGATTACCCTTGAAGTCAATCACAGAAGCTCTCAACATGTCTTCCAAAGTTTGGATTGTATGTTGTGCTTGCACATCGGTTTGCGGATGAAAGGCCGTACAAAGCTTAGCACAAGTACTAAGGCCATTTTGAAAATATTTCCAAAACTCAAAAGTAAATTGGTTACCATGATCGGAGATAATGGATAAGGGTACCCCATGCAACCAAACCATTTCCCTCAAGTACAAATTAGCATAGTCCTCCACCGAATAAGAAACCTTGACGGGAATGAAATGAGCCAACTTCATCATACAATCCATAGTAACCCAAATTGAGTCATGTTGCCACCGGGTGCGGGGTAAACCGACAATAAAGTCCATATTTAATTCTTCCCCCTTCCAAGTTGGAATGCTAATATCTTGGGATAAACCTTTCGACTTTTGATTCTCAATTTTCACTTGTTCATAATTAGGACATTTAGCCATAAATTACACATTAACCTTCTTCCCATTCCACCAATAGACCTCCTGCAAGTCACGGTACATCTTGGTGGCTCCCGGGTGAATGAAATATCGAGAAATTTGGGCTTCTGATAAACTCTGCTTCCTCAAATCATCAACATTAGGAACACACAAAAAATCTTGATATCGAAGTACACCATCTCCCCTTTGGGAGAAAGCCTCAAAAGAATTCCAAAGCACCATTTCCTTTAATTCAACCAAATTCAAATCAAGATCTTGCTTGCCTTTCACATCTGACATGAAGGATGATTCTTAACCAATATGGACTATAACACCGCCTTCGGTGGAGTAAATCAATCGAACACCCAATCGAGATAGTCTATGAACATCTCGAACTAACTCCTTCTTATCATCCTCTATATGAGCAATACTACCCATTGATAACTGACTAAGAGCATCCGCGACCATATTCATCTTGTCGAGGTGATAGAGGACACTCATGTCATAATCATTTAGTAACTTAAGGCACCTTCTTTGGACAAGATTTAGATCTTTCTACTTAAACACATATTGTAAAATTTTGTGGTCAGTAAGGACTATAACATGAACACCATATAAGTAATGCCTCCAAATCTTTAAGGCAAAAAAAACTGCTACAAGTTCCAAATCATGGGTAGCATTGTTCTTTTCATGAATCTTAATTTACCTTGAAGCATAAGCAATAACTTTTCCATTTTGCATAAGAACACACCCTAGCCTAACTCTTGAAGCATCACAGTAAACCAAAAATCTGTCGGATCCTTCCGGTAAAGTCAACACCGGAGCAGAGGTAAGTCTATCTTTCAATTCATGAAAACCCTCCTCACACGCTGCAGACAATACAAACTTAACCTTCTTTTGGGTTAATGTAATCAATGGACTAAAGGGGATAGGGGTCTAGGAAAACTCTTCACCGCATCTGTCTTTTTAGCATCTACCTCAATAACCTTACCGGAAATAATGTTGCCAAGAAAAGCAATAAATCTTAACCAAAACACACATTTACCAAACTTTGCGAAGAGTTGGTGGTTCTTGAGGACTTGAAACACAATTCTCATATGATCGGCATGCTCATCCTAACTCCTTCAGTAAATTAATATAGCATCGATAAACACAATCACAAACATATCATGGTATTATCTAAACACCCTATTCATCAAATGAATAAATGTGGCCGAGGCATTAGTCTATCCAAAGTACTTTACCAAAAACTCATAATGACCATACCGAGTTTGAAAATCCATCTTCGAAATGTCATCTTCCTTCAATCTCAATTGGTGGTAATCCTATCGGAGGTCGATTTTAGAAAAGTAACTTGCTCCTTGTAGTTTATCAAGCAAATCTATCCTTGGAAGAGGATATTTTTTCTTAATGGTAACCTTGTTCAGTTGTTGGTAGTCAATACACATATGAAGTGAACAATCTTTCTTTTGAACAAACAAAACTGGAGCACCCCATGGAGAGATACCCGATTAGATGAATCTCTTATCCAATCAATCTTTCAATTCCTCTTTTAACTGCTTAAGTTCTGCTAGGGGCATACAATAAGGAGGGAGAGAGATTGGGTACGTATCTGGGAGAAGGTAAATATCAAAGTCTATTGTCCTTTTGGGAGGAAAATTGGGTAAATCATCGGTAGACACTTCTAGAAAGTCATTAACAACGGGGACCAACTCAAAGATGGGGGTTTCGGAATCCGTATCCCTAATCCATACAAGATGATATATGTAACCCTTAGAAATTGTTTTTCTAGCTTTAAGACAAGAGACAAACTGACCCTTAGGCATAGAGTTTCCCACTTTACACTCTAGGATGGGTTTATTTAGAAACTGAAACTTGACTACTCTAGTTCTACAGTCAATAGAACCATATCATGAATGCAGCTAATCCATACCAAGAATAACATCAAAATCTTACATATCAAGCTCAACAAGATCAACATGAGTGACTCTATGGGATAAAGAGATGGGACATTTTCTATAGACTCTCTTAGCCACAATTCACCAATCAGAGTAGAGATAAAAAAAGGGTCTAATAACACATCCGGAAGAATATAAAACCTATAGCCCTATATGTTGTAACAAAAGACAAGGTAGTAGCAAGATCAAGCGAAGCATTAACATCAAGATGGAAGACATTCAACATACCGGTAACCACATTAGAAGAACCCTCTCGCTCTTGAAGAGTTTGAAGTGCATCAAACCAATTTTGCTTCTAACTCCCACTAGAACTTGATGATGGGTAAGGTTGAGCAAGTCGACGATTATCTCCTTCATTCTTAGAAATTTAGGGGTAATCCCTTATCTTATGATTCATCTTGCAACAACCAAAAAATACATTGGAAACGGATACGAATTTACCCACATGCTTTCTTTCACACCTAGCACAGATTGACAATGAAGATCCACCATAATTTACTCCTTGAATTTTAATGTTAGACACCCTCTCTTTGTTTGAAATTAGGAGCTGGAGCATTGGAGGAACCTTGACCGAAAAACCTTTGTCGAAACATAGAACGGCCATGCCCATCAGAACTTGAATATGAAAAGTCACCATCACCGGTCTTGGCCCTCTTTGCCTCCCAAGACTTTCCCTTAAGTTTCTCCTCTTTGATTTTTTCAACATGAACAATTAGGTGAGAAATGTCCATATCGTTGATGAGCTTGGCAGTACGACATTCTTTAAGCGTCATCTCAGAAACTCCCAAAACAAACATACTCATCCTTTCCCTAGGATCGGTAACCATAGTAGGATCATATGAAGACAATCGTGTGAACTTCAAGGCATGATCCTTCACACTCATGTTTCCTTGGTGAAGGTTGATGAATTCAAGTATATTTTCCTCCCTCATCTCAAAGAGAAAGAAACTATCAAGGGAAGCAACCTTAAACTTCTCCCAATCAAGAGGACCCGCATCAACAACACTCTCTTCCTTCCATTGGTTGATCCAAACTTGAGAAATACCCTTAAGTTGATAAGTGGCTAGCTCCGCCTTATCCACTAGCGTCACTCCCATGATCATCAACACCTTATACAACCAATCAATGAATACTTAAAGATCTTTCTCAACCTTGGAACCATGAAACTTTGAAGGGTTCATTCTATTGAAGTCTCTCACTCTAGTTGTCGTCATACCCACATTTGGGTTCACGGCGACCACGACCGCCCTATTGGCTTGAGCCAACACTTGAAAATCAGCCCTAAACTCTACATTAGTCACTTGCTCAGCAAAAGGGTCGACCGAGACTTGAAGAGATTCTTGAGGAGCTTGTGGAGTTTCTCATTCCATATTTTCTCCTGCATTCCTTCTAGAAGATGCCCTTTGAGTGGCCATATCCTGAAAAGCATCGGATAGGGACTAGGAGAGAGACATATAGAGTCAAACTCTATCGCATGATTTTAGAGTGATGAAAGAAGCAAAATTTCCTAAACATATTATAGCCTCTCATTCATAAATGAGGTGCGCTTCACAATCATGAACAAGACTCTACTCAACGTGGCTTAGGAGACAACCTAGGACCTTTCTAAACCGTGAACTCTCAATACCAAGTTTTTCACGACCTAACGTACACCCTAGACATGACATGGCATATAAGACCCTGAGATGCCATACACAAGCCACTAAGAACGCATCATAGAAGATAATAGAAACAAAAGAGTTTAAAAGCAGCATTTTATATAAAAGAGTTTGATAAAAGTAGCAGAAGCCTAACATAAGTCTCAAAGACATTTATTACATCATAAGGAAGTGATTGGAACGTAACCCATACATCACATACAAATCTGAAATGAAAATACATGATAGAAATAAAAGTGTCTCGGTCTTTGGAACTTGAGGACTCACCAATATACTGGATCACTAGCCATGCGTATGGGAGGTAGCAATGTTGGACCTTACATTGGTGAAACAATGTAGGCACATGCATGTATTAGTACATGGAATGTACCTAGTATGATAGCAATCAATAAGAGTTATCAACTCATGCTAAAATAACATTATTCGACATGCAATGACCAAGATAAATCATAAAAATACATGATAGAAAACATAAGTCATAACCATGGTCAATGCAAGCTAATAATCTTTAAAACAAATATGAGATACTTTTAGAAAGTAACCTTAGTTCATTATCATGGGAAGTTTACTTTTAACCGATATAAACTCTATGAACAATATCACGGAATCCGGTGTCTATCACACACCAAAAAAAGATGTTCTTACTTGCCAAGGTAAGAACTATAAACTTCTAGCTTAGGTGGATCCACTAGCTAATGTCTATTTAAGACAAACCTATAGTGGCACATTGTTGTGGGACATGGATAATCACCACTTGTCCACTCAGTGCTAAGCATAAATCCCATATAATAGTCATTAATCTTAACTTGTGTTATTATCCATGGAAGAGAACAATCATGTACCCAATCCAAGCTACAGTTCGTTAGGATAGCTCCTTAATCTTGATTCAACTTTGAAGAGAAAACCTTCAACCTTAAAAATCCTTTATTAGAGAAAAATCCTTCACAATCATGTTTTGAGTAGTATGTGACAAATCCTTTCACAAAAACAATAAGCACATCGATGTTTTACTCTCAAAGCAACCTTAAATCATTTACATCAATTTCATAAAGAAAATATGCATATCTTCATAAATTCATCTTTCATAATTCAAACGCTTCATCATATGATGAAAATTTAGAATCATGGGTTCATGTGAATTCAACTTTAAAACATGCAATTATCTCAATTTGTGCATAAAAAGAGATTAAACAATTAAATGAATAATAATTAAAAAGAGCCCATGAGATTGAATAAAACCCTAACTTTCATTGGAGATTCTAACTCATGAAATTGGAGAATTTAGGAATCCTATGGAGGAAAGGACTCCATAGGTGAATACTATCATTTCTTGATGTCAAAAGCCCTCAATCAATGGTGATTTTGGAGACTTGATCTTGAAACCCTAGACTTCTTCTTCAGGCTTTAGAGAGAGAAATTTTGGGGAAAACTTGGAGTGATTTGAGGAAATTTGAAGAATGATTTAGAGTAGTTTGATTTTAGGCTTAAAAGACTTATATAGGGTCTAGGTTTGGGATTTAAACGACATAGTTTAGGCACTAACCGATTAGGAAAAAGACTAATTAGCCCTATAAAAATAACTATTGACCACCATCTATTGTTGGGCTTATGGTCTGTAAGTCCTTCTACGGACCGTACTTGTAGAAAGTGATCAAAGACTCTAAGTTTTCCCAACTTTGTACTGAACCCATGTTCAAATCATATTTCTTCCTATTTTTCGTACATGAAAACCGTAGAAACAAATTAAAGCTTTTAAATTTCACTAAGTATGAGGGTGACCTATGAGACCTACTTACAACTCATAAAAGGAATGACTGACCGTCCTGTTAAATTGTAAAAATGGAATTGGTCTTGATTTGAAAATTTTATTTCCCACTACCTACGGTCCGTAGAATCTTGTACAGTTCGTAGTTAGGACCCGTAGTCACAGACACCAGCCCAAATCTACATTTTTCTTTCTTTTTTGAATCAGAGGTGTTACAGCCATAGAAGTCCGGCATCCCATCCGCGGTTTGTCTATGAAAATGTCTTTTTCCTTCGCTATCGATCAGCCCAAGTATTCATCATATTTCTTGGCACATTTCACTGATATGAACCTGCTCTCATCAAAATACTCCTCTTCCCCAAATTTCAAAACCATTTCTTGATCATTCGGGTTTGTTTCAGAAGACATTTTAGCCTAAAATACCTACAAACTAAGCCAACATGTTATACGTTCTTAAAGACACTTAGAACAATGTAGAAGGAAGTACTTTAAGCCAAAGAAATCATCAAAAGAGGGCCCGAGCTAAGCTGTGCGAAGCTACTATTTTTGGCCTACCAATTTTGTCTTCTCCGAGCTCGCGGCTCACCACTCATTATAGCTCCGTGTTCGTTGACTCCTTGGTGAATTTGTGGAGAATTTTTTATTATATTCCTCCATATTCTTAGTTTAGAGACCGCATTCGTGGTTGATAGACCACGTTCGTGGAGTTGTCTTTTCACAAATTCAAAATTCTCGATGAGGCATTTCAACAAACAGGTTGGGGCAACCTTTTTAAGCATAATTTACACATAATTTTTCCCCGATCACAACCAAAAATTCTACTCAGTTAACACCCAACACTAAACAACATCACACAAACAGAAACACCCAAGAATTTTAACATTTAACCACTGATTCTTCACAATCCAACAAACTCTTTCAAACACTATTTACCAAAGATTGAGTATAAAGGAGGGGAGAAACATACCTCAAATTCTAACTCCAAACACAAAGCCTAAGAACTTGAGGAAAGAGAGTAGAGTGGGGGTATTAGGAAGAGAATGCAATTTTTTTTTTGCCTTCTGGAAGAAGAAACTTCCCTCGTATGTTTCAAAATTGTGAGTGTTTATTACATGTGACCTATTTGACTATCCGCATTCGTGGACTCAAGGGTGTGTTTGCATATTTTTGACTCCTGGAGATCCACATTCCCGGTTGAAGGAGCGCGTTCAAGGAGGGTCTGACCTCCATGTTCGCAGTCCTTATTTTTCATTTGTCGAAGACTTCTTAATCTAAAAGATTTTTCAGGATTGAACACTCGTTTGGATATTTTTATAATCGTTTTGGTCTTCATTTCGTGCTCTTAATCAAAAAGTGTTGGCTTTCACTATTGTAATTCTACTTTTCCACACTTTTAGAAATATTTAGTCATTATCTTGTTGAGAACATGACCATATAAACACCACAACTAGGATTGTGGGAACCATGACTAAGGCATAACATAATATCAAATACGAATACCTTTTGATTTATATTAGCGTATGTCGTTTCTATTTTCATATCAAATTCTTTCTAATGAGTGCCAACATTAGAATCTTCTTTTATTCATTATTTGTTCAAGAGAAAACTATATGATTTGAAAAATCTAGAAAAGAATTTAAATACTTGTTTTGAAGACTTGATCTCGAGAGAGGATAATCTTTTTAACAATTATGCAAGGGTAAAACCCAAAACCCTCTAAGATCGAGAAGAGAAGAGTGGCATTCATCTAATAGGGATGGAAAGCGTCTAGTTGTACATAACTTGCTATAAATATATGCATTGTATCAAGAAATCATTATTAGTGTAACAATTTGAGTTGTAGTCTAAAGGTCATGGGGACCACAATCCTAGTTTAGTTTAATCAATAATAAAATATTGGAATTATCGTCTATTATGTTGCTATTTAAATTTAACCATACTTGGATATAAAAACAACCCAACATTTACTTTATACAACTTAATTTCCAGGAATATCAACCGCAACTGAACATAAGAATTAGTAGTCTTATTTCTACTATAAGTCCCCGTGTGATCGACCTCAACTCTTGTTGAGTTCTATAATTGACATTGAACATTTATACTTCTTAATAAAGGTCACGGACAAAGAGCCCTAATGGGGACTAGTCAACCCAACACTGTCTTGAGAAGCACATACTGCACCAAGTACCATTCATACCGATGGTTTACCCTTAAAGAGACTCAGGCCTCCTAACATTAAACCTCAAGGAGCCAAGGTAGTCAACGACCCTGTAGGAGCCTAGGATTCCCCCTCACTCTCTGTCTGTTGAAGAACATCTCTCACATCAAGGTCCGTGCCAACCTGAGGCCCGCTAGTCTGACTAAGTGTTGAAACTCTTGTCGAATATGCTCATGCATTGACTACTTCCATTGAATATCTCGTGCTATCAATCTAACGGAGAGTGGATTCAAAAGAAGTAGTTTAGAGGTTCATAAAAGTGACAACACACAATAAGGGGTCAATAAAAGAATTTTCTAAGAATTCTCTATAGCCTACCGAAGATAGAATATAGAAGTCTCTGCATCGATCTACGGTAATTTAGTAGGAACTTGTTCTCATACCACTGATGACATTCACCCTAGACTTCTAATACAAACTTGTTACAACCCAATTTCAGAGGTTATGTATAACACCCCGTATTCGAAAAAGGGTAAAAAGCACTCCTGGTGAGCTTTAGGTGCCAACCCACGAGGGCCACCCACGGCCCGTGGATGGGACCACGGACCGTAGGAGTGGTCCGTGGATGGGCTCCCCAAAACAGACCAGGAAGGCCAAAACCACGGCCTGACCAACGGACAGTTGGTCAGGCTACGGTCCGTGGTTAGGGCCCATGGTTCAATGGTCCAGCAAACAAGTTCCTGACCACCATCAATGACCGTGCAGGATGGACCGTCGTCCTGACCACGGTCCGTCAGTGGGGTCTCGTGGGTCGATGGGTGGCAGTTATTTTAGGGGCACATGGGTCTTTTCTTGTTTTAATTAAATCAAAGTGAGGTCACTTTACCCAAGTCTACGACCGTTATATAAGTTAGTTTAACCCTTAAATTCACTCATTCAAAATATTCTCTAAACTCACCGAAATAATTGGGTTCCTCTCCAAAATAATTCTCTCTCTAGAAAGTTGAAGAAGAAGGAAGAGTTGAAGCTAGGGTCAAGTTCAAGTCTCCATTCCTCAAGAATTTGTGGGCTTCGTGATTAAGGTATAATAGCTTTTCATCCATGAATTCCTTCCATCCATGGAGTCCCCATGATTCCCCAATTTAAACGACGAAATTCCCCAATTTGAGTTAGGGTTTTTTTCCAATATTGTGGGTATTGATGAATGTCGATCCAATTGAGTTGATTATGATTATTTATGCTTGAATTGAGTAGATTCAATAATTTTAGTATGAAAATACATGTACCCATGCCTAACCCATGATTCTAAGATGAATTTGATATAGATGGGTTTTACTCCATGAAAGGGGAAATTGAGGATTTAGATGTATTCATATAGGATTGATATGGTACATTATAGATTGCTTGAGAGTGAAGCATATAGACATAGATTGTGTGAGAGTGAAGTGTATATAAACATGAAGTCTTATGATTATTAGGGCTTCGAGAGTAAAGCTTATAGGATGATTTATGATTAGTTATTGCTTTGAGATTGAAGCTTATGGGATGATTATGATGTTGAATTGCTTTGAGAGTGAAGCATAGATATTGACTATGAGATATAATGCTTGAGAGTAAAGCTTATGTTATGAATTATTTATTATTTATGTAATTGTTGTGGAAGAGATTGTTCCTACATGAATTGCTTATGTTATGAATGTGAAAGGCTTTCTCACATTGAATGATTCTAGGTTGAAAGGATTGCTCACCTAAAATGAATCTAGACTAAAGACTAAAATTGATGAGGCAAGAGGTGAACACCCATGACCTCTAGATTAGTGGGATATGAGGTGATTTCCCGTATTCTTTAGAGAAGATAAAGAGGTGACTACCCTTATTCCCTAATGTTGGACATAGATGCAAGTACCCATGATCCCTTAACGAAAAGATATGGAGGTGAATACCCACATCTTATAATGAAATGATGTGGAGGTGAATACCCGTATCATATGATAATTAGGCATGGAGGTGAATACCCATAATCCCATAAGATGGACATAGAGGATAATACCCGTGACCATATAATAAAGGAAAGATGCGACTACCCATTAGCTTTTAAGTAGTGCAAGAGGCGACTACCCATGTGCCTTTATGAGAAGGCAAGGAGGTGATTTCCTCATAATTATAAAAGATAACCTAAAGATGAGAATGATAGATGATGAGCTTGTAGGATGGCCCAAGGTGGCCTACTATGATGAGTGAGACTAGTGGAGGATTACCCATGTCTTCGTTGAGTGTGCTTTGAGGTTACTTATGGATTATTCCTCTTATGTTATGTTGATTTATGTGAATTGATTATGCTTATGACTTATATTGTCTAACCCTTATGTGTATGTTGATGTTTATGCTAGCTATCATATTTAGTACATGTTTGTACTAATGCATACTCTTGCCTACATTTCTTATCGAAATGTAGGGTCCGGTGATATCGACTCTCATCCCCGTGGCTAGGATCCTAGTAGAAGCAAGGATCGAAGATTGGTGAGTCCTCACAGCATTCAAGGATATAGCCACCATTTCCTTATGTTCTTTCATTTTATGTTTTGAACTATTGTATGGGCTGTGTCCCAAAGATATTCATGTTGAAAATGTTTTAAATTTCTGCTAAATTCTATTATCTTATGTTATGAAAGCTAAGTGGCTTGTATGAGGCCTCTTAGGGTCTTGTACGCCATGTCACATTTAGAGGGTACCCCTGGGTCGTGAAAAACTTGGCATCAAAGCACATGGTTTAGAATGATTCTAGGATGTTTCAAAACCACGTCTAGTAGAGTCTTATTTATAAGTGTGAAGCGCGCCACATTTATGAATTAGAGACTATTAGATGTTTAGGAAACTTCACTTCTTCATTACTCTAAGTTGTGCAATACAGTTTAACTCTATAAGGTCTTTCTCCTAATTCTTACCCGATGGTGTTCAGGATATGACTACTACAAGGGCTCATGCTAGAAGGAATGAGGAAGACAATGTTGATCAAGAAGCTCCTCCTCAAGCTCTGGTCGACCCTTTGGCCGAGAATGTGACTAATGCGGAGATTAGGATGGCTTTTCAAGTGTTGGCCCAAATCGTGACGGCCCAAGCCTATAGAGAGGTTGTAGTCCCCGTGAACCCAAATGTGGGTACGGCGACATCTAGAGTGAGGGACTTCACTAGGATGAATCCTCTAGATTTCGATGGGTCAAAGGTTGAGGAAGATCCTCAAGAGTTCATAGATGAGGTCTATAAGGTGTTGGACATTATGGGAGTGAATCCGGTAGAGAAGGCAGAATTGGCCGCTTATCAATTTAAGAGGGTTGCTCAGATTTGGTTCAACCAATGGAAAGAAGAAACACCGGTAGAAGAGGGTCCCATAGAGTGGGAAAGGTTCAAAAATGCTTTTCTTGATAGGCTATTTCCTTTAGGGATGAGAAAGTCTAAGGTTCTTGATTTCATTAACCTTCGGCAAGGAAGTATGAATGTTAAGGAATATGCTATGAAGTTTACTCAATTGTCTAAGCATGCTCCTTCTGTAGTGTCCGACCCTAGGTCAAGAATGAGTAAGTTCATTTTGGAAGTGTCCGATTTAGTGGTGAAAGAATGTCGTACGGCTATGCTTGTCCATGACATGGATATTTCTCATCTTATGGTCCATGCCCAACAAATTGAAGAGGAGAAACTTAGGAAAAGATCTAGGGAGAACAAGAGGTCTAGAACCGATGATGGTAATTTCCCTTATGCTAGGTCCGATGGACATGGTCATCGTAAAAATCGACAAAGGTTTTCCGAGCTAGGTTCTTCTAAGGCTCCAAGGTTTAACCAAGAGAGGATGTCTAACTGATGAGTCCAAGATTTGGACTCATTTGAGGCTTTGTTTTGATAGTTTTAGTGTCCTTAAATGCCTAATTTATGCTATAGGCTGATGTTAAAATCTTGATTTTTAGGTATGTGAATTGAGGAGAAAAGCAAGGACACTAACAGGTAAAACGGAACAAAACAAGCTAAGGAAGAGAGGAAAACCAAACCAGATGATCGCCAAGAGCACTCGGCGAATCACCGAGTTGCTCGTAGCCCGCCTAATTTTACAGTACACTATGCCTAAAATAAGAGAAAGTTGGGTGAACTATACTCCATATCGTTGGATCGCCGAACCAATCGGCTAGACAAGATGATACCACCGAATGTAATGAACGAGAAAAAGATGAAATTGAATTGGCGAACAAAAGGACTAAAGGGTGGATTCCAGAGGTAATCGGTGACCCCGATGAAGACCGCCTAAAGTTACAGTGCTTGGTGGATGAAAAACGTGAAGAAAGAAGGCGATGGATAATGATGATCAGCGAGTCGCCGATCGGTTGGTGAAGCTCGACTTTCCTCGCCGATCAACCTTAAAAAGCCACATCTTAGATCAGTATAAAGTGACTTTTGGAAGAGTGAGAGATCATTCAGCCATTGTGGAACGAAATAGAGAGACAAAAACGCTATTCTTATTGATTTTAAGCAATTTGTGGCAAGAGATTTCAATTGGGTGTTGTAATAGAGAATATATTATTCATCTTAGAACTCTTACTTTCAATACCCAGCTATGGAGCATGTATTAGGTACTGAATTTCTTTCTTTTATGATGATTAGCTAAAACCCCAATCTTGGGGGTTTGATAATGTGATTAATTGCTGATTTTGGCTTGATGGGTGTTCGTTATTATCAATTTTAGTGCTAATTTGAAGTGGGTCTGACTTACTGTTGTGGTTTAATTTCTCTATTTTGTGTTTATTTTAATGTAATTTAGTGTTTTATGCTTGCTTGAGAGAGAACTGTGAAACTAAGGTGATAAGTTGGCACTCGTAGTTATTGGATCATGGTGGGTTCAGCTTGAGAGAGTGAATCCCAAGATCCATTTTATGTATTCAGCTCGAGAGAGTGAATGTAGTGAGGTTGTGGGCTGTTCTCCATGTTTAGCACATTGAGGTTCGAGAGAACTCAATTGAAGCGAGGTAGTTGTTCGAGAGAAAAGTACCTCATCTAAAGTTCATCTTACCCACAAAGAGTCAGTACTATTGGTTATCAATTAACACCCATTGAGTTGAGTTTAGCAATTGATTGGTCAATCCCCCAAGCATCTTTCCCCTATTTGATCTCTCTTAATTAATTGTTGAGATAGTTTCCTGATCTAAAACCCCTTACCCTGACATTGATGTCACCCTTCTAATCTTATTAATAGTTTTCGATAATCTCTATTCCTTCAGCTACGAAAATCACTATTTTAACTTCATACTTGAATTCAAAATAAGACTGCTCCCTGTGGGATCGACTCCAACGCTCTTGTTGGGTTTATACTTCTTAACGATCATCTACGCCTAGTATAAGATGAGGTGTAGTTGATACGTTAATCAAAATGACGCCGCTGCCGGAGAGTGGTGTTGTTTAGAACTCTCTTATTGAAGTTTAATTTATGAGTTTGTTGGCTGAAGAACCTTAACTGAAGCAACTTTTTTGTTTCACAACCATATAACCTGATGATCAAGGATCTCAACTGGTACATCCTCATAAGTGAGGCTATCCTTTACAGACACACTCTCTAAAGGTACTATGGATGCTCGATCACCCACACACTTCTTCAACAATGAAATGTGAAACATCGGATGCACTGCTGCTAGTTCTGCTGGCAACTCTAACTCGTAAGCCACTTTACCAACCCTTTTCAAGATCTTGTAAGGGCCTACATACCAGGGACTGAGCTTCCCTTTCTTGCCAAATCTCATCACCCCCTTCATAGGTGACACTTTTAGGAAAATCCAATCATCAACTTGGAACTCCCAGTCCCTTCTCCTTACATCTGCATAGGACTTCTGGCGAATCTGGGCTGTCTTAAGTCTATCTCTGATGAGCTGCACTTTTTCCATAACATCATGAACCGAATCTGGCCCTATCAAGGTTGCTTCACCTACTTCAATCCAACCAACTGGAGATCTACATCTACGCCCATACAATGTCTCATAAGGGGCCATCTGAATGCTGGAATGGTAGCCATTATTGTAGGAGAACTCTATAAGAGGAAGGTGATCATCCCAACTACCCTTAAAGTCGATCACACAAGCTCTCCACATGTCCTCTAAGGTTTAACTGGTACGCTATGCCTGACCATCCATTTGCGGATGAAATGCTGTGTTAAGATTAACCTAAGTACCAAGACCTTTCTGAAATGACTTCCAGAAATGAGAGGTAAACTAAGGACCTCTATCTGATATGATAGACAAAGGAACCCCATGCAATCTAACTATCTCATTAATGTAAAGCTTGGCCTAGTCCTCCACTTAATTTGTAGTATTAACAGCCAAAAAGCGCGAAGACTTAGTAACTATGTCAACTATCACCCAAATGGAGTCATGTGATCTGCGATTATGAGGTAAACCTGTAATGAAGTCCATGTTGATCACTTCTCAATTCCAAGTAGGAATGTTGATCTCTTGAGTCATACCCCCTGGTTTCTAATGTTCTACCTTCACTTGCTGACAATTGGGGCACTTAGCCACAAAATCTGCTATATCCCTCTTCATGCCATTCCACCAAAAGACTTCCCGTAGATCACGGTACATCTTAGTGGCGCCTTGATGAATAGAATACCTGGAGTTATGGGCTTCTGCAAAAATCTGCTGTCTCAACTCACCCACCTTAGGAATACATAATCGATTATGATAGCGAAGCACACCATCTCCCCCTTGGGAGAATACCTCAACTCTCCACTGATGGACTGCACCCTTTAGTTGAAGCAATATCGGATCACTGTCTTGCTTTTCCTTAACCTCCGCTACCAATGAAGATTCTGATCCATTCTGAACTATTATACCACCATTTAATATGCTCATAAGGCAGACTCCCAAGCGAGCAATCTTGTGAACATCATTTGCTAGTTCTTTTCTTTCTTCCTCAACATGTGCTACACTGCCCATAGATAGTCTGCTAAGAGCATCTGCTACTACATTGGCCTTACCAGGATGCTGATGCACACTCACATCATAATCCTTCAGGAACTCAAGCCATATCCTCTGGAGAAGACTTTACTCTTTCTGGGTGAACACATACGAAAGGCTTTTATGGTCTGTGAACACATCTACGTGAACACCATACAAGTAATGTCTCCAAATCTTAAGTGCAAATACCACTGCTGCAAGGTCGAGGTCATGAGTCGGATAATTTTTCTCATGCACCTTAAGCTGTTTAGAAGCATAAGCTATAACCTTACCTCGCTACATCAACACACAACCTAGGCCGACTATGGATGCATCACAATAGATAACATAACCGTCTGAACCCTCTAGTAGAGTCAAAACCGGAGATGTAGTCAACTTAGTCAATAGAGAAGCTATGAATAAAATCCTTCAACGAACCTTCTGTAATAACCTGCTAGACCTAAGAAACTTCTGATATCTGCATGAGAGGTAGGTCTAGGCCATTATTTTACTTCTTTTGTTTTCTAAGAATCCACTCGGATCCTTTCGCTAGATACTATATGCCCGAGGAAAGCAACTGATTGTAACCAAAACTCACATTTTCTAAATTAAGCAAACAACTGGTGATCTTTGAGAGTTTACAGAACAACCCTCAAATGAGTCGCATGTTCTTCTTCATTCCTAGAGTAAATGAGGATATCATCAATAAAGACGATGACGAACAAGTCCAATTACTGCTTGAACAATCTGTTTATCAAATCCATGAAAGCTGCTGGAGCATTCATTAATCAAATGACATAACTACAAATTTATAATGACCATACGAGTTTTGAAGGCTGTTTTTGAAATGTCACTATCTCTGACTCTAAGCTGATGATAACCGGATCTGAGGTCTATCTTCGAAAAATGACTAGCACCTTGAAGTTGGTCATACAAGTCATCAGGCCTGGGATGGGATACTTATTATTGATTGTGACTTTGTTTAACTGACGATAGTCAATGCACATCCTAAGACAACCATCTTTCTTTTTCACAAACAACACTGGTGCACCTCACGGGGAAATACTAGGTCAGATGAAGCCCTTATCTACAAGATCTTTCAATCGCTCTTTCAATTCCTTAAGCTTGGTAGGATCCATTCTGTAAGGAGGAATAGCAATAGGGTGTGTATCTGGAAGGAGATCAAATCTGAAGTCGATTTCCCTTTCAGGAGGAACTCCGGGATGATCTTCTGGAAACACTTCTGGGAACTCATTAACTACTGAAACTGACTTAAGAGTTAGGGTTTCGGAGTTTGAATCCTTAACCCGAACTAGATGATAGAGATAACCCTTAGAGATCATCTTTCTGGCCTTAAGGTAAGAAATGAATCGACCCATAGGCGCTAAGCTACTACTCTTCTATTCTAAGATTGGTTCGTCTGGAAACTGAAAACGAACAATCCTAGTTCTACAATCGACTGAGGCATAACAGGAATGTAACCAAATCATGCCTAGAATGATATCGAAATCTACCATATCTAACTCTACAAGATCTGCTAAGGTAACTTTCTGAGAGACTGTGACAGGGCAATTTTTGTAGACCCGTCTAGATACAACTGGGTCACTGACTGGAGTAGAGACTGAGAAGGGTTCTGAGAGAGTTTCTGGACTAACATCGAATTTGACTGCTATATAAGGAGTTACGAAGGAAAGAGTAGCCCCTGGATCTAACAAAGCATAAACATCTGAGTTAAATACTCGTAACGTACCAGTAACTACATCACGAGAATCTTCCTGATCCTGGCGAGCCTTAAGAGAATACAACCTGTTTTGGCGCTGACCGCCACCTGTAACAGATGAGTTACCTTACTGAGTCAGGCGACCTGATGGTGCTGCTGAAGTTGTAGACTGATCTCTACCATTATTACCTCCTTGACCCTTCTTAGAAGAAGGAAAATCTCTCAACCTGTGACCATTCTGACCACACCCAAAACATCCTTCCTTTCCAGCAAGACACTCGCCTGGATGGTTCTTACCACACATAGGACAAGTTGGGTAGGTCCTAGTACCTGGAACACTCTCCTGAGACTTAGAGCCTGATGCCCTACCTTTCTGATATAGTCGGAACCAGGAGGATGGAGCACTAGCTGATGAAGGTGCCGGAGCTGAAGATTTCTGCTGAAATTGAGACCGATTTCCACCACCCGATTTCTGTTGAGAGTACTCATAGTTACTTATTCTAGCTTTCTTATTTTCCTTAGCTATTTTCTTAAGCTTATCTCCCTCAAGCTGCTGAGCATGGGTCATAAGACTAGAGATATTCATATTTTCCAGCAACATAGCATTTCTACACTCTGTTTTCACCAAGTCGGATACCCCATACAGAAACTTGTTCATTTGAGCCCTGGAATCGGCAACCATGTGAGGAGCATACCTTGAGAGTTGGGTGAACTTGAGTCCATACTCTTGGACTTTCATGTTACCTTGCCTCAAGTTCATGAACTCCTGAGCTCTTGTCTCCCTCAACTCTCTTGGGAAGAAGCTGTCCAGAAAAGTCTCACTAAAGCATTCCCAAGTGATAGGATCTGTATTTGTACCCTTTGTTCTCTTTCCATTGAGTATACCAGATATGAGCTACATCCTTAAGCTGATTGGATGCCAACTCTACCCTATCATTACTTGTCACTTGCATCACTCCAAAGATCTTCTTGACCTCATCTATGAATTTTTGGGGATCCTCACCATTCTGCGATCCTAAGAACTCAGGTGGATTAATCCTAACAAAATCACAAACTCTAGTTGTAGCTGACCCAACATTAGCATTTGTAGGAGCTGGAACCTGCTGGTTGTTCTGATTAGTCACACTTTAAGCCAAAAGTTGGATAGCATTCTGAAACTCTCCATTCAAAACTTCCTGATCTGGGACTTGAGGAGCTGCGTTAGCATTCCTTGCGCTAGATCTACGAGAAGACATGATCTGAAATGCATAAAAATGAATTAGAGAGAGATGTTACCAACCCACGATAGGAATATCAAGAAAGTGTGGCTTTCCTAAACCACTTCATAGCTTCCCCCTCATTAGATGTGGTGCACTTCACACCTATGAAAAGTACTCTACTTAGTAAGTTTTTTAGACATCCTAGGACTCTTAAACCTAATGCTCCAATACAAAGTTTGTCTCACCCCGAGCTACCCCCAGGATGCGGACACGGGACCTACGATCACGAGTGACCCCAAGCTAACCCTGATGGCATAACATAAGCATACTATGATAACTGAAATAAGATAATTATGTGCGAAAGCTTAAAACATGACATAAACTGAAATGATGGGGAATACCCATAAACTATATGAATATATAAAACTGAGAGTTTTAACAACATCTGAAAAGTCAAACTCAAATGCTAAAGATGATTCTAACTATGTCTGAAAATAGCCTCTAACTGACTAGAAGTGCTGGGACATGCCCCAGATAAATCTAGCAAAAACTGAAACTAAAGACTGAAAGTAGAAAGATAATCATGTAAATCATCCTCGAAGAATGAAGACTCACCAGTGATGCTGCTGAACTGAAGATCAGGAACCGATCTATGGGTGATCTGGAAGCTGAGAACCTGAGCCTACATCACGAGAAGATTTAGCGCAGAGTATGCGACAATACTTGGAAGGTAATAAGCATGCATGATAGAATAAAGCTGAACAATATACATAACTGAACAAAACATATAACTGAGCAATGATGTAAGATAAGAATGATACTATACCGGAAATACTGAACATGAACTAACTGAATGTAATGACCAAGTTTATAACATGCTGAGATTGAAATCTGACTATAACTGATAACATGATCAATGTAATAGAATCTGACTGTGGGAGCTACTAATAACCGACATAAAACCATATGAGCTACATGTAAAGTCTGATGTATACGCCCCATCGAGAGGACCCAATATACCCTGCCAGAGTTATAGAGGCATGACTGGCGTGATCCTACGGGAGCACGTAGTTCTGGGACTATTCGGGTACGATGAACCCTAGTCCAACTCGATATTAAGTCTACTCCCAACTGATTATGTAAATATCACATTATGAATGAATTTTTGTAATACTAGATAGCTCAATGTTCTGACAAACTAACTAAAAATGCAACATTAATGTACTGATAATGAAACATTCGAATCTGAGGCATGTATATCTGAAATAACCGACCTAGCATGTGTAATTCATGAACTAAAAGAACTACATAGCTAGGGTTCTGAGTTTATGAAAGCATCTACGCAAAATGATACTAAAATCATGATAATCTGATTAGAAACATTAAAGTAACTAATTCATAATGATCTACTGAAATTCTAGAAACCCTAGGTCTAGATAATATGAAGGGAATCAAGAATCTGACTGAATTCTAGGGACCTAATGGGTGAAAGGAACCCACTAATGAAATCCCACATACCTGGTGACGAATTCCACCGAGAAATCTTTCGATTTCGGGGATGGAACTGATGAATACTCGCTGCATTCTTGAACTAGTGCTTGGTCGACTCTTTCTCCTTTTTCTCGTTCAACTTGATGAATTTTAGGAGAATGACTTGACTTGGGTAAAGTCTTATTAAGTTACTAGGCTAAAACTGACTAAAACTACGTAGTTTAGGGGTCCAACGCGTAGGGAAAAGACCAAACGACCCCCGACGAAACTGATCGACGGTCGGTGAAATGACCCACGGTCCGTGCTGGTCAACCGTCGATGGGGTTCTGGGAATAGCTTCTGGGACCTCGATCCATGGACCAGGACCACAGTCCGTGGGTCCGGCCGTGGGTCATGCCTTAGAAGATTTTCTTAGCTAAGTCCGGGGAGGGGTTACATGTGGTGAACCACGGACCACCAGGACGGACCATGGGTCACCCTACGGTCCGTGGGTGGCAACCGTGGGTTGCACCGGCAACTTCTGAAATCTACATTTTTGGTAGTTCTAGCATATGGGGTGTTACAACATAATGATACAAGAAACAAAATATGAAGGAGTAGAGTGAAATAAACTAGATTCCGAGATAAGGGAACATACCTAGAGGCACTACCCTGACAACCTAACAAGGATAAGATACTACAGCTCAATAAAATCATAACAAGCCTACCGCTTATCATAAAGCAAATGAATCAAGTAGAGTCTCAAAAATAAATAAGGGGAGAAATAACACAAAAACCAATGCATTAACCCAACATATTGCTTTGACTCACAACTAAGCACAACCACTGCCAATCTATGGCTATAATGTTTCACTAAGGTGTCAAGCACTAACAGAAGGTACAAGAACTGAAATAAGTCGAGGGAGAAAATGACAAGGCTACATAACATATTCTAAGGCTCAATCCTAGCATAAGGCCTCAAACATCAATCCAAACAAGGATAATCATGCTTATTTATACTATAAGAAAGACTATTATCCTAAACTAAGGATCTCATCACCCACCACAAGCCCAACACTACTACATGAATCAAGAAAGGAAGAATTAATGGAAGGGATTGTACGTTCAACAACTAGAAAACTAAATCACATTCAATTCATACTAAAGAATATCTAATAAATCCATATAAAGAAAGTAGACCGTATCCTACCTTGAATCTGATAACGTGTGCTTCGAATCTGGTGCACATGAGGTATTTACTTCTAAAACACCTCAGATTACTCCCTGGCTAATAAAGTATTTATCACAACGTCAATACAAATGTTTAGACAAAAAATAATGATAATTAGAGAAGGATACAAAATTAAATCAATATGGGAATCTAGGACCCATACTGAGAATCTCAAAATTGTATTAATCGACTTAGTGAGTTTGTGTCTCAAAATGGGGAACAATTTGATGTTCAGAAGAGCCCAAAAGAAAACATGCAATAATTCACCAAATAAAAGATCCAAGGAAGAACTTTCGGAGATAACATTGCCTTTTCTAAACAACGTCCACATTTCTCTGATCACTACAATACGGTTCCATGCAAAAGCCCAAGAAAACACAACTGAAATCACCTAATTCAAAACTCCCTAACTCAAGAAATTAAATTTAGAAGAATTTCATGAAGGCGTGACTAGTCTCTTCTTAATATACCAATCAATATATACTATCATGGGCACGGAAGAAGCCGCACAAATAAGAAAGGATGGCTAGCAGAAACCTGATGAATGCAGTGGGCACCATGCAAACAAGTCCCTAGGCCTCACGAATGTGCACGACAACATGCTTGTCATCACGAAATAGGCATGTGGGTTCACAAATATGAAGAGTACCTTTGAGCTACACTAATCGATGCACATCAACTTGTTTGCTCAAACCTAGATATTCAATGGGGTGACTGAAATTCATTTGGAACTGTGGAGGTTTATGAAATATGCTACCCTACTAAATTTAGCATTCCTAACTCAAAGAAGAAATCAAAACTTCAAACAAAGGTCATCTCTATAAGAAGTGGGTCCTATACTGAAGCTTTATTTTAGGCCAAATTCAAAGAGAGTGCTCAAAATGAGACTAAAAGCCTCGAGATCTGTACGAAGGGTCATTCTAAAATAAACATGACATTCTGAAGCTAAAAACTGTTAAAATTACATTCTGAGGCTATCTTCTTGGACTTTTTATCAAGGTCGACCATACGAACTCTAAAAGCTCCAAAAGACAGAAACTTGTAAAATACTCAAATGTACGAACTGGCGAGTAAACTTTCAATCCTAGAAACTCATAAATAAGTTGGGGTGGCTATAAGAAAGATCTAAATACTAAAAAGAATGGAAAATAGTAAAATTACTTAGAGGGTCATTACATTGTTGCTTACGTTGATGATTATTGTAGGTTGGGTATCCTCTGTTAGTGTTTTACATATTATTTGCTTGTCATAGTTCTAGGTTGACATTAGCTATGCTTAGTTGTCACTTGAATAGTTTGTTCGAGGTAAGGTATTGATCCTTTAGTTTTTTCCCTTCTGATTATTGTACTCGTCATTGATTCTCTTAGTTTTGAGTATGCTTGCATATTATTGGGTTCGAAGCAATGGTCGAGGACTAACTTGACTCTATGTTTGTTTTATATGCCTTAGCAGTGTGGTTGTATTGGTATTGTATTTATAATTTTTCATTGTTCTTGTTTCAATACTGGTGATGACTACATTACGTTGACACTCATTTTATCATATGTATAATGGTACTATCATGGTTTATGCATTGCATTTTCACTACTTTATTTGGAAAAGACTTTTCAAATCTTTTACTCTTTCTAACTAGTTTTGATGACAGTCATACAACTGAATCCCTTTGGTAACTAGTTTTTGAGATACAATAGGCATCGATGATGTGCTCCCTACTATCAGTCGCAAATCAAGGTCATGCCTTCATGCGTTTTTGGTCCATTGAATTTTGAGGATGAAAGTCCTTTTAGTAGTAGATGTTGTAAGGACCCTCCATGTCATTTCCTCCATTTTCCACTCTGTCCAACATTTAGAGCTTTCCTATAGCGGCCCTAAGTCATTTTTTAGTTAATGAGATTAAAAGTTTGGTCGTGTGGTTGTTCATTTTGTTTTATTGTTGGTTTTTTTATTTTGGAGATTTTAAAAACTTGAACTGTTGACTTTGGTCAAAATTTCAAGAAAATGGCTTCAGAAAGCAATTGTGACAAATCTATTAGCTCTTAAACATCGATTTTTGTTGGGAAGGACCTGTAGTATAGATCCTAAGCCTTTCAAACTCATTATGAGCCACATTGTGGAATTTTTCCTATAACATTGCTTGGGGACAACATTTGTCTAGACGATTAATGAGTCGGGAATTTCGACTCATTTTGGGCTTATTATTCATTGATTTAGTGTCCTCAATACCTATTTTACACTCATAACTGATGTTAATATATTGATATGCAGCAATGAAGGCTTAAGAATGATAAAAGGACATTACGATGCAAAAAGGAACAAATAAGTTGAAGAAAAGAGAAGCTGGAGATCACAGAAACCACCAGGCAACTCGTCGAGTAGGCCTCTAGCTCGCCTGAAGTTCCAGTGAATGAGCCCATGCATAAAACCAGCTTGGCGAGCAAACAGGTGATTTGGTGACGCTTCTAATGGATCGGCGATTACGATCAAGCTGTCCAAAAGTTCTAGAACAATTTGATAGAAGAGCAAGGACAAAAGACAAGAAGAAGAGAAACTCAGGGGATCAACGAATAGGTCGGTGATCCTGACTTACTTCGCCGAGTTGACTCAATGCTGAAATTATGGGAATGTATAACTATAATTTTTGAAAGAAGAACAGGAGTTCCCACACTTTTTACTTCTGGGTTTTTGAGAGTTCTTACATTTTTCTTCATTGTTTAACATTTTTAGTAGAGTTTGGGATTTAGATTTGGAGATTGTAAGACTTTAGCTTCAATTTCAACGTTTGGGGATTGCGGATTATTAGCAAATCAAATGGAAAACTTTGTTGGTAACGATTTCTTGCTTTTCACTATGTTTAGCTAAAATCCCTTACCTTAGGGATGTGATCATGTAGTCGATTGTGTTAATTAGCTAATGGGTGTAACTAGTTGCTGATTTTAATGTTTTTTTGAAGTGGGTTCAATTATTTGTTCATGTTTTAATTAAGGAATTGAAATTGCAAATTCAATTCAATCTTAGCTCTCTATACTTGCTTGAGAAAGAGGTAACAGAGTAGAATGATTCATTGATAGTTGTATTTATTGCATCTTTAATATCTAGCTTGAGAAAGTGGGTTTGATTGCGTCTTTACAAACTCAGCTTGAAAGAGTGGATTAATTAAGGAATTGGGTTGTTTGGTAGTGTTAAGCTTGTTGAGGTTCGATAGAACTCACTTAAAGCGCAATAGTTAATTGAGATATGGCTATTGTATTCAAAACCTAGCTTACCCATTGAGATTCAACAACTTTAAGCAACTAATAATTACCCATAATGCGAAATTAGCATTCTACCTATCACATTTCGAAGGTCCGATCTCTAATTGTTTACTTCCCATGTTAAGTAATCTTTGTCATAAGTTGGTTACTAAATTCCCCACATTTTATATTAATCGTTGAAACTTTGTGAATTGTTTTTATGCTACGAAATATTTACTTCTACAAACGATTAGGACACGATTTTACTTCTTAATTAAATTATTTACCGTATCACTCCCTGTGGGATCGACTCCAACTCTTAGTTGGATTCTTACTTCTTAGGGATGGCCTACACTTATAATTGGATGAACTGTAATTGAGCGTTATCAAAAATGGCGCCGCTATCGGGGAGTGGTGTTTAGAATTCTTTTATTGATGTGTATTCGTGAACTTGTAGTTGAATTATCTTATTTGTGTTCTTGTTGTCTGCTCTAAAACAGGTGAAGAAATGAGTGTAAATGGGAGCAATGCCAATCAACTTGGGAACAATGATGACATCGGGAATTTGCATGATGTCATTGAGGATCAGCTGGAACGTGCGGGTGCTATTCGATTTCCCCCAACTGTGGGCAATACGGTGTTTCAAGTTACCAGCACAATGTTGCAGTTGTAGAAAATGAAGGGTCTCTTTGGAGGACTTGCTCATGAAGACCCTCATGACCACATCAAAAATTTTGTGGATGTGTGTGGACCATTTTCCTCAAGAAGATCAGTCAAGAGTTAGTCCGACTCCGTTTGTTTCCCTTTTCTCTAATGGGGGAAGCAATGAAGTGGTGACCAAACTACCAAGGGATTCGATCACTTCTTGGGAGGAGCTCACGGAAGTGTTTTATGAAAGGTTTTTACCTCCCTCAACGATGGTTAAGTTGAGGGACAATATTCAGAACTTCAAGCGAATTGATGGCGAGCCTATACATGAAACATGGGTGAGGTTTCAAATGTTTTTTCTTCAATTCCCAACTCATGGGTTTCCAGACAATGCGTTATTGCAATATTCTAATCGGAGTCTCGACACTGTCAACAAAGTTGTTGTTGACCAACTCATTCGGGGTCGAATCGTGAGACAGCCGTTTGACATAGCATCGGCCCTACTTGATGAGATAAGGAAAATCAATCGTTCATGGTACACAAGGGAAGATCGGGTGTCTCCTTTGAATCTTGGACTAACAAAGGAATAAGTGGAAAAGAATCAAGAACGAGATGAAAACATGGCCAAGATGATGACCCAAATGAACCTAATGACAAAACATGTCATGGGAGGAGGTTGCAAGGCTGTGAATGCGGTTGGTACTTATATTGGTGTAAACCCGGATGACACGAATTTTGAGTCCATGTACAATGAAGAAGAGCACTTGTTGGCAAACCACGTGGTGGGTTCTCGTCCAAGCTATCCAAGGCGGGGAATCAAGGTTGGAATAGAGATTGCGATGATAGTTGGAGAGATCTAGATAGTGAATGGTCTGACCATGGTGAAAATTAGAGGGATCGAGATGGAGACAAAGATCTCTATATTCCTCCTCATGAACGTCAAAAGCCGAAGGAACCAAGGGCTGATCTTGAAGGCTTCAGCATAAAGGATATGCTTGCTCATATCTTGAATAAGGTGGAAGGATCGGACAAGGTGCTCAAGGAGATGAAAAATAACGTCTCTTCTTTAAACCAAACGCTTACATCACACTCGGTGTCTATTAAGCAGCTTGAAACACAGATGAGTTAGATCTCGGTTCATTTAAATGTAAGAGCAAAACGGGGTCTCCCAAGTGATACTTTGATAAACCTGAAAAATGAGGCATGATCACATGGCCACGCCGTGCCACGATGTTAAATAAGGCTCTTCTAGGGAGGCAACACAAGGTTTATTTTTTTTCATTTGAATAACATTTGTTGGATGCTCAGATTGAGATTTGATTTATTTGGAGATGAAGGCAATTTGACGATCTAAAGTCCACTCGGTGTACCGCCGAGTGGTTCAACGATCCCGACATGGATCGCCCTTTGGACCAAATTAATGCCTGAAGTTCTATAAACTTTGGCGAGCTAAAATCCACTCGACGCATTACCGAGTGGATCGATGACATTAAGGAAGCTCGTCGACTGAGGCGTGAACTGAAGGGTAAAAATTGTTTCAACCATTTTAAATTCAAAACCACTCCTTATTTTGAACTTTTCTACTCTTGCACTCTTACAATTAAATTTTAGATTGTAGTTTTTACTTGGGTTTTTGTATGTTTCTTCGTGTGACCTAAACTATTCGCATTGCTCACCTTTCCCTCATTCCCTTAGTTTTTTTTCCTTGTCTACTTCTGAGGTTGGTGTCTCAAATTTTCTTTTAATTTCATGATTTGTTCTGAGCATTCTATTGAGTAGTTAATGGTTCTATTTTATGATTTGATTTTATGCCTAATCGCTCGTTGAATCTTACTTTGTAATTGAGCATGATAGATATTTGTTTAGCCGAAATTAGTTGATTTTGAGTGTGAATTGCCTAAATTGTGGTTATTGCATGTTGGGTTCTGCGTGGTGGAAGTCTGACTAACCCAAATTCCACCAAACAACTTGAATTTTCCCAATGATGGATCGAGTGACATAGTTCTTAAGGGCAAAGACATCTTTTTGGTTGAATTTGAATCAATTGGGGGAAGTTTGAGTACCCCGACTTAAATTGCATAGCGGGTAGGCTTGAATTGCGTCGAATTGTGTTTGAATTGGATTGTCGTAGGTTGATAGTTGAAAAATTGAAAAATGGGCTTGAAATTGGACACGTCGAGCCATTTGGCAAGATGAGTCGAGAGTCACTTGGAGGTTCACCGAATGACTGCTCGATTGCCTACTTGACCTGAATTATTATCGAATTGTTGTGTGACTTTCAGATATATGCATGTGCTCGCTGAATTGACTAGGTGACTCGCCGAATAGCCTTTACCTCGCCTTGTTGAAGTAATTTTTTGTCAAATTGTTCGGTGATTTTCGGCGAGCCACCTTTGCTTCGCCGATCAAGTTTGACGACTCGTCGAATGACCTTTTGCCTCGCCATTTTCTACTGAATTTTTGATGTTTTGTTATGTTTCTTTCGGCGAGCCCAATAATGCTCACCGAATGATATCGACGACGCGCTGAGTTGATTGGCAAGTTTTTCTGCAACTTTTTGAAAATTGATATTTCTTGCTAACCCTTTGAAACCGCAGGTATTTTGTTTGTGTTTGTCTACAGATATGGCTAGACCAAAGCTTCTGGTGAGAGGTCATGCTCCCCGAAAGAAGGCCAAAGGGGTAGTTATTGTATCGGAGGTCCCAACTCCCTGAGTTTCCAGAGCTAAACCGCCTCTTGCTAATGTAAAGGGCAAGGGGAAGAAGAAAGTGGTGGAAAGTTCCAATTCACAGTCCAGCTCATTAGATAGCATGGGCATCGATTCTATCCACCTCACTACTTCATAGTTTGAGAGGGACGAGGATGCAGGGTACAAGACCCATACTCACACACTAGCTACAGAGGGGGAGTTTCTCAAACGGAGCACTCGGAGTTGCGATCTTAGGAAAATCCTGATCCAGCACGACTTCTAACACTCCCGACACCTCCAACACCGGTAGCAGTACAGGCACCCCAAGTTCCTCCGGCTCCACCACCTAATCCTCGCTCTATGAACCGACTAAAGGCCACCGGTATGCGGATAATTTTGGAGGATAAGAGGTTATCTGTAGATGGGGTAGTTGATAGATATCAAGCAGTGTAGGAGACACTCTGATTTCATAAATTTTAGCAGTTCAGGAAGCCCCGGAATCCATATGTTCCTACTTGAGTCAGAGAGTTCTAAGAAAGCTATGCACAGTTGATCCAGAAAGGGAAGAAGAAAGATGGGTCGGTGGCACTGTTAGAATTTGTTAAGGTGCATGGAAAGAGAGTCAAATGCTGTGAGACAGACATCAATGATTTGCTTGCTTGCACAGTCTGGACAATCTGCTTTTCACTAATAAGATCAAGACCAAGAGGTTGGATGACTTCAAGGGGTGGCTGGCTCCACTACTTTGTGACGTTACACCCACATGGATAGAGGTAGGGGTTCTGATTGAGAAGAAGGATCTGAATGTCGCTACTTGGTATTGGTTTGGTTTCATCAGCATCACCCTAATGCCATCTCAAGATGAATCCATCATCCGACATCTAAAATTTGCACTTCTGGGGTGCATTATGATAGGGATGGGTAAATTTGGGGTATATTATTATGCACGAGATGGCCATGAGGGCCAAACAAAGTCAGATCTCCTTGCCTTTCCTTGTTCTGATCTGTGTCACCAAGCTGGTGTGCCATTTTTGGCAAAGACTGTTGTTGAGGTGACCTACCTCATCTAGTGACATCTGGAGGATTGAGGTTGAGTACATCAAGGATTAGGCCTAGCGAAGGAAGACAACCCTGGTAGACACCTCTTTGGTGGTTGATGTTGAGGCTATGGAGGCCGATGCTCCTCAGTCCACTCCAGCAGTTGAGCCATCAAGTATACCCAGCTCCTCCACTTCTACTGCACCTGCTCCAGGTACTGTTTCCCATCCCCCATTGACACAGGCCCTGATTTACAAAATGGGCAACCTTGCCTATTCGGCCGATGTAAGGGCGCTAGGGTCGAGGCCGCTGTCCCAGATTTGATAGAGAGAGTTATAGCTGTTGTGTTAGCTCCCGATCGGGAGGAGCTGAGGGGACATCGTAAGCTGATTATGGCCCATGGCTTAGCATTGGACGCTCTCACCATTCGGGCTGAGACTTGTGAGCAGGACGGTAGCCAGTCAGATGATTTGACAACCTTGAAGGCTGATATCGTTGGGTTGCAGTGTCATGTGCACAAGCTGATGTCCACCGACATCTAGATACTATGGGGTAGTGTGGAGATTCATGAGGCCCCAGTTTAGATATGCCAGCTATTTCTCATATCCCTCCGACTGCTGTGACCGGAGATGCAACTGTAGTTGATGATGCCCGACACTGATAAGGATGAGTTAGCAGCGCCTGAGGATGTAGTACGAGGATTTTGAGGACTTTGAGGGTGAGATAGTCCCGATGGTTACTGAGACCTCTCTGTGTGACACCTCGATTTTAGGTTCTAGTGGGTCTCAGCCTACAGAAGAGGTCGTTGCGCAGCCACCAAATGTTAGAGGAGTGCCGGGCACTGATGCCTTGATTGAGACTACCCGAGATTTGCAGAGTTCACTCGGTCTTAGCCTGACAGAGGGATCTTTACTCTCCTTCATTTTTATCTACTTTTGATACATTTGTTTTCTTGTTCACATTGAGGAAACTGTTTAGTTATTTTGGTGGGGTGAAGGTATTTTGCCACCTAACCTCCGATTGTATTTTGTTTTGTTTTGCATATTTTGTCGTTTGGTTATGTTTTATTTTTGTTGTCTTTTGGAAGAAACTACTCTCCTTGGAATATGAATGAATTTGGTTTTATCTCATTCATCTCTCTCTTGATTGCTTGATTTTTTAATGTTGTTGAGCTTCTCGTGTATATTTGAGTGTCAGATGTGACCAATACCGGTGTCTTGAATAGTGTTCCATCCCAAGAGATTGTTCCTAGAAACCCGTCCTCTACTAACGTGAGGCCTTCCATCTCATATCACTATCCACTCGATGCTAAGCATACTTCCCATTGAGTTCATATTAAGCCTTGACTTAAGTTCATAATTATGGAAGAATGTCTTGACACTCAATCCAACATAGCCCATACTAAAGCTCTTAGATTCGATAGGTGAGACTAGTCTTCCAGCCTTAGAATCACTACATGTGACAAACCTTTCACATCATATCATATTCATACATAAGTGTCTACAAGAGGATAACTTCCAACAACATAACAACTAGATTATAATCACAGTTACTTTACTCTCAAACTGTTCATAAAGAATACATTTACATCTCATAATCATGCATAATTCATATACTTTGAACTTCAAGGACCATAGATCATAGTTCATCCACACATCTAGAATTACTACATTAGACATGTATGATAACATAATTCAAGTAATGCCTCTACTACAATGTATAATTCTATCATATTCTACTTGCATCAATCAATACCCACACTTTAAGATCCAAATTGGGAAAATAGGGGTATTCATGGATTCTTGGGGAATTCATCTTAAAAACAATAAAAAAAATCATCTATTTGATCATAATATAAAGCAATTAAACCATTAGAATCGTTTTTGAAGTGAATCCATGACTTGAAGTAAAACCCTAGCTTTTTGGGGAAATTACAAGTTTTAAAATTGAGTTTGGAGGGACTCCATGGATGAAAACTATCCATGGATGAAGGACTACCATACCTTGATGAAGAATTACCACGAATTTGAGGAGTAAAGATGGATCCTTCAACCCTAGCTTCACTTTTCTTCTTCTTCTTCCTTGGAGTTCTAGAGAGAAGATTTCGGTGAGGATTTTGTTTTGATTTGGGGATTTAGAAAATTATGATTTAGATGAGTTAGTTTAGGTGTCTAAAATACTTATATAGTTAGTTTATTTTAGGGGAAAATGACAATCACTCAATAGTCAATTAAAAAGGAAAACCCCAAAACGCCCCTAAGTCTAACTGCCAAAAGGCAGTTTCAGGGCCCCATCCACGCCCACCACTGACGGACCGTGGGAGGACCCACGGCCCGTGCTGGTGAACCGTGGTAGGAGTTCTGGGACTTGTTTCCTGGGGTCTCAACCAACGGCCATGACCCACGAGGCGTGGGTCCACCTACTGGCCGTGGTTCCCCCTCGTGGGTGGACTGCCCAGGCATATTTTTTTCAGCTTTTGAAGGGTCCTCCTCAAGGACCCATGGTTGATCCTTGGGGTGTCGTACCTTGACATATTAATCCAAAAACATATATATTGAGTACCGGGAGTTATTTAAGACTCTAACCCTTACGTTAGGCTCTAGTTTAGTCTACTAGTTTCCGGAGTGTTACAATATCTCCCCTTTGGAAACATTCGTCCTCGAATGACGATCTAACTCCTTACGAAAATAAAGACTCAAGACTAGCAGCCCATCATGCATGAAACATTAAAATAATTACAATTCAAAGGAGGAAACACCAACTCCATCTCAAAACATAGTCAATGCAATACAAGGAAGTAGGAACTACATCTAACAACCCAATATGCATGAATCTCAATATTTCACATATTCATAGGAGGAACTACCTTCTCCAACTAAAAGCATATGCAATTATTCTCAAAAGCATACTAAAGCATGTCCATCAACTCATCTCATGAAGTCAAATATGCAACTCATACTAAATGCACAACAATCATGGGGAATACATAAATCATTAAAACTCATTTTTTTACTAAATATGAATTTCATCAAGAATATGCATAACATAAGGAAATCATGGAAAAGCACATATAACACACATGACTCCAAAACACTTAAACTCAAGAGGAACTACTTACCTCAAGCTTGAATAGGAGTAGAAGGAAAGAGATGAGGGCATCGGGACTTCATATCGGCCTCGGCCTCCCAAGTAGCACCCTCAACTAGATGGTTTCTCCATAAAACCTTTACGGAAGCTATTTCCTTATTTCTCAACCTCTTAGCTTACCGGTGTAGGATTTCTACCGGAACTTCCTCATATGAGAGACTCTTATCAACTCCCAAACCTTCTAAAGGGATAATGGATGCCGGATCTCCAATACACTTGTTAAGTATGGAAAAATGAAATAACGGATGTACCGGAGCCAACTCATTTTGCAAATCCAACTCATAGGAAACTTTCCTAATACGCTTCAAAATTTGATATGGGCCCACATACCGGAGACTAAGTTTCCCCTTCTTGCCAAACCTCATCACACCTTTCATAGGTGAGATTTTTAAATAGACCCAATCATTAACTTCAAATTCTAGATCCCTCCTTCTAAAATCGGCATAAGACTTTTGTCTACTTTGAGCCGTCCTTGACCTCTCTCTATGAGTCGGACTTTCTCAATGGCCTCATAAACTAGTTCGGGACTAATCAAAGCAATTTCACCTACCTCAAACCAACAAACCGGAGACCTACATCTCCTGCCATACAAGGCTTCAAAAGGAACCATACCGATGCTTGAGTGATAACTATTATTGTAGGCAAACTCTAATAATGGCAAGTGGTCATCCCAATTACCCTTGAATCTATAACACATGCCCTCAACATATCCTCTAATGTTTGGATGGTACGCTCCGCTTGCCCAACGGTTTGAGGATGAAAAGTCGTGCTAAGCTTAACCTTGGTACCAAGCGCTTTTTGGAATGTTTCCAAAAGTGAGAAGTAAATTGAGTACCCCAATTCCAAATAATAGATAAGGGAACCCCATGCAACTTTACTATCTCTCTTATATAAAACTTGGCATAGTCTTCCGTCAAAAAGAAAACCTTGACGGGAATGAAGTGGGCTGATTTTGTCATTCTATCTAGAATGACCCAAAGAGAATCATGTTGCCTTCGGGTACGAGGCAAGCCCACAACAAAATCCATATTAATCTCTTCCCACTTCCAAGTGGGGATTGACATATTTTGGGATAAGCCTCCCGGCCTTTGATGCTCAACTTTAACATGTTGACAATTCGGACATTTGGCTACAAATCCGCAATATCCTTTTTCATTCCGTTCCACCAATAGACTTCCCATAGGTCACGGTACATCTTGGTGGCTCCCGGATGAAAGAATATTGAGAACCATGAGCTTCTTCTAAAATTTTCTCCCTCAAACAATCAACATCCGGAACACACAATCTACCTTGGTACCTAAGCACCCCATCTCCCCATTGGGAGAAATCCTCAACGGACTTTTTGAGTACCGATTCTTTCAACTCAACTAATATAGGATCAATGTCTTGCTTAGACTTCACATCCATCACAAAGGACGATTCATACCCATTATGGACCATGACACCACCCTTGGTGGAATCCACTAGTTGAACACCTAACCGGGCCAACCTATGCACATCACGAACCAACTCTTTCTTTTCATCCTCAACATGAACCACACTCTGCATGGAAAACCTACTAAGTGCATCCGCTACAACATCAGCTTTGCCGGGGTTGTAAAGGACACTCATGTCATAGTCCTTCAAAAGTTCTAACCACCTTCTTTGTCGGAGATTCAAGTCCTTTTGACTAAACACATATTGAAGACTCTTGTGATCGGTAAATACATCAACATGCACCCCATAAAGATAATGCCTCAAAATTTTCAAGGCAAAAACAACCGCCGCTAATTCAAGGTCATGGGTCGGATAATTCTTCTCATGGATCTTAAGTTGCCTTGAAGCATAGGCAATCACCTTACCATGTTGCATAAGTACATATCCCAACCCAACTCTAGAGGGATCACAATATACTACTAAACCATTCGTACCCTCCGGTAAGGTCAACACCGGAGCGGAAGTAAGTTTATCTTTCAATTCTTGGAAACTCTTTTCACAAGCTTCCAACCACACAAACTTAGCCTTCTTTTGAGTCAAAGCCGTCAACGGAGAAGCAATAGAGGAAAACCCCTCAACAAACCTCTTATAGTAACCAGCCAAACCCAAAAAGCTTCTAATGTTTGAAGGAGATAGAGGTCTAGGACAACTCTTGACCACATCCGTCTTCTTAGGATCTACTTCTATATCCTTTCTTGACATAATAAACCAAGGAATGCTACGGACCTTAACCAAAACTCGCACCTGCTAAACTTCACGAAAAGTTGATGGTCCTTTAGGACTTGCAATACTATCCTCAAATGGTCCACATGTTCATTTTCACCCCTTGAATAGATCAAAATGTCATCAATGAACACTATCACAAACATATCAAGATATTGTTGGAAAACCGTATTCATTAAGTTCATATATGTCGTCAGGGCATTAGTCAACCCAAACGACATAACAAAGCACTCATAGTGACCATATCTTGTTCGGAAAGCTGTCTTGGGAATATCAACCCCTCTCACCCTCAATTGGTGATAACCCGAATGAAGATTAATCTTGGAGAAATAACTAGCCCCTTGAAGTTGGTCAAACAAGTCATCTATCTTTGGAAGAGGATATTTATTCTTGATGGTCACTTTATTCAATTGACGATAATCAATGAACATTTTAAGAGACCCATCCTTCTTTCTAACAAACAACACCGGAGCACCCCATGGAGAGATACTCGGTTAAATAAAACCCTTGTCTAGCAAATCCTTTAGTTGATCTTTCAACTCATTTAACTCCGCTAGAGCCATTCTATAAGGAGGAATAGAGATAGGTGGCGTATCCGGAAGAAGGTCAATACCAAAATCTATTTCCCTCTCGGGAGGAATACCGGGCAAATCATCATAAAAGACTTTCGGGAACTCATTCTCTACCGAAACCGACTCTAGAGAAGGGGTTTCAGATTCAACATTCCTCACCCTAACAAGATGGTAAATAAACCCTTTGGAGATCATCTTCCTAACTTTAAGGCAAGAGACAAACTGACCTTTAGGGATAGAATTTCCCCCCTTTCACTCTAAGATATGCTCATTTGGAAATTGGAACCTAACCACCCGAGTCTGAGAATTGACTCGTCAGATTAACCACTTAGACGGAGCATAACATGCATGCAACCAATCCATACCCAAAATAACATCAAAGTCTAACATGTCTAACTCCACCAAATCCACCAAAGTGACTCTATGAGACAAGGAAATGGGATAACTTCTATAAACCCTTATTGCCACTACCGAGTCACCAACTGGGATAGAAACTGAAAAAGGTTCTACTAACACTTCGAGGAGTATTTCAAGTTTCATGGCCACAGAAGGTGCCACAAAGGACAAAGTGACACCGAGATCTAACAAGGCATATACATCAATATAAAAGGCTTTTAACATACCGGTCACCACATCTAGGGAGCTCTCTTGGTCACCTCGGGATTGAGAGCATAAAAGTGGTTTTGCTTTTGAGCATTGGAGTTTGAACCGCTTGGAGGAGCTTGTTTGCCTTCTCTCCCCTTGGACATGAGTACCGGGCAATCTCTCATCTTGTGGCCACTCTTTCCACAACCATAGCACCCATCCGAGCTAACTAATCACTTGCCATCATGTTTTCTACCACATTTTCCACAATTAGGCCTAGCAACATAAAAACCACCACTATTACCTCCTTGAGGTTTAGGGTTAGACACCCTATCATTATTGACCCTTAGAGAACTAGAGGAGCCTTGGTTGGAGAACCTTTGTTTGAACCTTTGCCGACCTTATCCATTGGACTTAACATTGGGAAATTCCCATCACCGGTTCTAGCACTCTTCACCTCTCTATTCTTGTCTTGGAGTTTCTCATCCTCCATTTGTTGGGCATACACCATAAGACGTGAGATATCCATATCACCATGAAGCATTGCCGATAGACATTCTTTTCTCACCAATCTAGACATACCCGTCAAATACCTAATCATCATGTCCCTAGAATCTGCCACCAAAGCCGGAGCATACTTGGACAATTCGGTAAGCTTTAGACAATACTCTTGAACACTCATACCTCCTTGACGAAGATTAATGAACTCTTCCACCTTAGCTTCCATCAACTCTCGTGGAAAGAATCTATAAGGAAATGCCGATTAGAACATTTCCCACTCTATGGGACCCGCTCCTACCGGTCTATTATTTTTCCATTGAGTATACTATATTTGAGCAACTTTCTTCAATTGGTAAGTGGCTAGCTCCGCTTTCTCTACCGATGTCACCCCCATAGCATCAATTATCTTTCATACCTCTTCCACAAATTCTTGAGGATTCTCTCCCACTTTGGAACCATGAAACTCGGGAGGGTTCATTCTTGAAAAATTCCTCAATCTAGAAGCCGCAGAACTCACATTAGTTTTCATAGGAGAAATCACCTCTCTATTGGCTTGGGTTGTAACAACTTGAGCCAACAATTGAATAGTAGATCTAAACTCCGCATGGGTCACATTCTCAACCACGGGATCAACCAGAGCTTGATTATCTTGATTAGCTTGAGGAGGAGCTCCTTGATTCACATTCTCCGCTTCCACCCTTCTAGCATTAGCTCTTCGTGTATTCATTTCCTGTAGACACAAGAGAAGGATTAGAAGGAAGACCTTATAGAGTTAAACTCTATCGGACGACTTACGAGTAATAAAATAAGTGAAATTTCCTAAACGTCTTATAGCCTCTCATTCATAAATGTGGCGCGCTTCACACTCATGAACAAGACTCTACTAGACGTGGCTTATGAGACATCATCCTAGAATCATTCTAAACCTTGTGCTCTGATTACCAAGTTTGTCACAACCCAAGGGTACCCGCTAGACGTAACATGGCACATAGAACCCCGAAAGGAACCATGTAACCTACTTAGCATATCATAACATAAGTAAAGAACAATCAAAGAGTAAAACACATTTCATGTCCTTAAAAGTTTTTATAAAAGCATAGAGGAAGTCTAGACTTGTCTCAATTAGCCATCTATTACAATCGAAGTCTCAAATAGGGTCACAGCCCTTACAACATTGTTCTCAAATGAAAGTAAAAGAAAGGAAACTAGAAAAGCATCTTCCGTCCTTGAACCGTGAGGACTCACCAAAAGCAAGGAGAATAGTCGATCCAAGCTTGACCAAGAAGGAAATCACCTTAAAAACCGGAGACTACAGTTATGGAAAATTGTAGAAAATATGGGTTAGTACAAAAGTGCACTATGTATGATATTCATGCATAAAATCCTTGAAAACATGCTAAAAAGGGACATTTTGCTTTAATGCATGCCATTTTCTACATTAAAGCATCCTTTGGAAGATAACGGAAAAAGCATAAGTCATAAGCATAAACAATTCATAACTCATCATATCATAAGAGAAACATACCATAAATACCCTTAAAGCATACTTGTGCAATGCATGGATAAGATCCCATAATCCCACCCATACTAAGTAAAGCTTCTTGAGAAACTATAGTTCCTAATTCAACTTCTTGTTCATATTACCATAATAGGGAATAGCCTTAACCGGCATAGAGTCCTACTTGCCTAAGGTAGAACCATACTCTTAGCTTAGGTGGATCCACTAGCTAACGACCTATGAGGGCACATAGTTTATGGGATAAGGGGATTGCTACTAGAAAACCCAGCCTCCACTATCGTGAGGACTTCCATCCCAAGAGATTGTTCCTAGAAACCCGGTCTCTCCTAACGTGAGGGCTTCCATATCATATCACTATCCACTCGGTGCTAAGCATACTTCTCATTGAGTTCATATTATCCCTTGACTTAAGTTCATAATTATGGAAGAATGTCTTGGCAATCAATCCAACATAACTCATACTAAAGATCTTAGATTCGATAGGTGAGACTAGTCTTCCAACCTTAGAATCACTACATGTGACAAACCTTTCACAGCATATCATATTCATACATAAGTATGTACAAGAGGATAACTTCCAACAACACAATAACTAGATCATAATCACATTCACTTTACTCTCAAAGTGTTCATAAAGCATACATTTACATCTCATAATCATGCAGAATTCATATACTTTTCCCTTCAAGGACCATAGATCATTGTTCGTCAACACATCAAGAATTACTACATTAGACATGGATGATAACATAATTCAAGTAGTTCATCTACTACAATGCATAATTCTATCATATTCTACTTGCATCAATCAATACCCACACTTTAAGATCCAAATTGGAAAAATAGGGCAATTCATCTTAAAAACAGTAAATAACCATCAATTTGATCATAATATAAAGCAATTAAACCATTAGAATCATTTTTTAAGTGAATCCATGACTTGGAGTAAAACCCTAGCTTTTGGGGAAATTACAAGTTTTGAAATTGAGTTTGGAGGGACTCCATGGATGAAGGAATTTTATACCTTGATTAAGAATTACCACGAATTTTAGGAGTGAAGATAGATCCTTCAACCCTATCTTCACCTTTCTTCTTCTTCTTCTTTGGAGTTCTAGAGAGAAGACTTTTGAGAGGATTTGGTTTTGATTTGCGGTTTTAGAAAATTATGATTTAGATGAGTTAGTTTAGGTGTCTAAAATACCTATATAGTTAGTTTATTTTAGTGCAAAACGGCATCACTCAATGGTCAATTAAAAAGGAAAACCCCAAAACGCCCCTAAGTCTAACTTCCAAAAGGCAGTTTCCAGGCCCCATCCACGCCCACCACTGACGGACCGTGGGACGACCCACAGCCCATGCTGGTGAACCGTGGTAGGGGTTCTGGTACTTGTTTCATGCGGCCTCAATGAACGGCCATGACCCACGAGGTGTGGGTCCACCTACTGGCCGTGGTTCCCCCTTGTGGGTGGACTGCCTAAGCATATTATTTTCAGCTTTTGAAGGGTCCTCCTCAAGGACCCATGGTTGGACCTTGGAGGGTCGTACCTTGACGTATTAACCAAAAAACATATATATTGAGTACCGGGAGTTATTTATGACTCTAACCCTTACGTTAGGCTTTAGTTTAGTCTACTAGGTTTTGGAGTGTAATAGGAAAGCTCAGTCCCCGTTATGTAGGCCCATATCAGATTTTGAGACGTGTTGGTAAGGTTGCTTATGAGCTTGATTTGCCTACTGATTTGGCATCGATGCATACTTTTTTCCATTTCTTTATGTTAAAGAAGTGTGTTTGGAGATCCGACATCTATAGTTCCCTTAGAAGGTTTGGGAGTTGATGAGAATCTTTATTATGAGGAAGTTCCTGTTGAGATTTTAGACCGACAAGTCAAGAAGTTGAGAAACAAAAAAGTTGCTTACATGAAAGTGTTGTGGAGGAATCATTTAGTTGAGGGTGCTACTTGGGAGGTCGAGGCCGATATGATATCCCGATATCCTCATATTTTTTCCTTCTACTCCTATTCTAGCTTGAGGTATGAGTTCCTCATTGTTTACTCTTTGTTTTGGTGTCAGGTGGTTTAGATATTCCCATAATTTCCTTATTTTATGCATGTTCATGAAAAACTTGTGTTTTGAAAGAAAATGAGTTTACATGATTGATTTTCCTCATGTTGTTTTGCATTGAGTATGACTTGCCTATAGACCTCATGAGATGAATTGATGAACATGCTTTAGCTTGGAGTTGATATTTCCTCCTTGGATATATGCATTTGAGTATAGATTGCATATAGGCCCCATGAGATGATGTTGAGCATGCTTTTAGCTTGGAGATGGTAGTTCCTCCTTGAATATGGGTAATTTTGAAATTTCTTGCATATTGGGTTGCTAGGTCTAGTTCCTACCTTCCTTATGATGCATTGAGTATTTTTAGCTTGGAGTCGAAGTTCCTCCTTGGTTGTGTGCATTTAGATGAAATTGCATGCATGATGGGTCGCTAGTTTAGAGTCCCTTTCATTTTGTGATGTCTTGAATCTAATTCGAGGATGAATGATCCCAAGGGGGACATAATGTAACACCTCAGATTTGAGAAAGGGGCATAATAGCATTTTTAGAAGTTTAAGGTTCCATCCAATGAAGGCCAACCACGTCCAGTGGGTTGGACCACGAATCGTAGGTGGGTCCGTGGATAGGCCACCAAAATGTTGTCTAGGGCACGAACCACGACAAGACCCACGGACCATCGATGGGGCCACAGATCGTGGCTAGGGGCCCGTGGTCTAGGCCTAAAATCTCTGAAGTTAGTGACACTTGTGCAGGACGGACCGTCGGTCAGTCCACGGTCCATCAGTCTTGAGGCGTGGGTCGACAGTCGGCAGTCGGCGATTAGGGTTAGGGGTAGTTGGGTATTTTCCTAATTATTGATGTTGATACTACGTCATTTTTCCTATGTCTAGGACCCCTATTTAAGTGATTTCAACCCCCAAATTAGTTCATTCAATTCATTCTCCTAAAATTCTAAAAGAAGACCAAAGTTCTTCATCTCCAAATATTTCACTCTCTAGAAGTTAAAGAAGAAGATTCAAGCTACGGTTCAAGGTCAAGTCTCCATTTCAATTGCTTATGGGCTTTGATAGCAAGGTATGATAGTTTTATTCATCCATGGAATCCTTTCACCCATGGAGCCCTAAGATTTCCCCAATTGAAAAGTCGAAATTCCCCAATTTGACTCAGGGTTTTCTTCTAAGTTGTGAGTTTTGATGAATGTTGATCCAATTGATTGGGTGATGATTGTTTATGCATGAATTGAATGGAATACATGTTTTTAGGATGACTTTTCATTGTTTATGCATGAATTTATCGAATGCATTCGAGTTCAACCACTAATCAAGAGTTTGGAGTTTGGAAAACCAACCTGAATGCCGAATTTAGAATTTGATAAGCTAGGCAGGAATGCAATCCAAAGCCAAACACTATATATAGAGCACAAAGCAAGTAAAATAGTAAAAAAATGGGAAATCAAAAATGCCAGTGTGAGTGTACGGGGATAGAAAGGGGAGAATATGAAAGATTTTGAAATTTTAAACCGTTTGGCCTTTTAAAACCTTTCCGTTCGCGGCCCTTTCGGTGGTGTAAGTCATCGACGCCGAATCACTCGGTGATGCGCTGATTGGTAACTTACCTCGCCGAGTTTTACAGGACTCCCAGTTATCTTTGGGGTCCAAATGGCATAAAAAATTGGGCTCGCCAACATGTTTGGCGAGTCGCCGATTAATTAATTGGCACGCCCAGTTTTACAGACCTCCACCTAAAGTTTTGTTGGTCCAACGGAGGTCCAACTCAGGCTCACCAACCTCTTCGGTGATACGCTGACTGGACTCTATGGCTCACCAAACTACACATTCTCAAACACACTCCACTTTTCAACCTGTACAATCGACACCCATTATTCAAAATAAAATTTAAAACATTAAAAACTTGGGTTGCCTCTCAAGAAGTACCTTATTAAACGTCGTGGAAGGACGGAGATACTAATTCAAGCTATATTTTTGGGATTGGCCATTGCGTTGTTTCTGTTGACGCCCATCTCCTCCTCTGTTTTACACCAACAACCCAAAACCAAAAACAAAAATAAGTAGATTCAACTATAACTACAAAGATCACAATTCAACTTCAATAAAAGAATATCAAACAACACCATTCTCTGGCAGCGGCGCCATTTTGATTAACGTTTCAACTACACCTCATCTAATTCTAGGTGTAAACGATCATTAAGCAGTATAAAACCCAACAAATGAGTTGGGTCGAATCCCACAGGGAGTGGTACGTGTTCAAAGTTCAATTAAGAAGTACGAAGGTGATCTAACTAGATATAGGAATATACATTATCAAAAAAGACATGAAACAAGTCAAAGGGGGACATTAAATGTAAGATGGGGGGTTTTGGTTTGCAATTATCAACTACGATGAAATCAAAGATAGTTTAAGATAACAATAAGGAGAGGAATTCTCAGGAGATGATTGGTTATAGGCTAATGTAGATATATGGGTAATTGCAACTATTAGAAAATAGCTAAATATTAGTGAGTAAGCTAGGCTATAAATGAGGTAAACTTTCTCTCAAACAATTTACCCCGAATCAAGTTGATTTGTCTCGAACATCAACAAGCATACAAATTAAGAACAGCCGACACCTTAGTCCATTCACTCTCTCGAGCTGAATATGTAGAAAAGGGTTTACGATTCACTCTCTCGAGCTGAACCCAGGTCAACCCAATACCCGCAAACCATCAATCAAAAACCTTAGTTCTCAAACCTCTCTCTCGAGTAAGTCAAGAACACAAAGGTAGAACTACATTTGCAACTACAATTCATAAATTAAACCACAATAAATGATAGAACTCACTTTAAAATAGCATTTAAACTAACAATTAGCAATATCCATAAGCTAAATCAACCCATAATCACATAATCACACCCCAAGAGTTGGGGTTTTAGCCGAACATCATAAAAAGATAAAAACCATTACCGAATCGATTAGCCATCAACTGGGTACGAGGAATTCAAGTTTTACAGTGATCCAATTTGAAGAAAATTCGAAATCCAGTTGCAAATTCTCCAAAATGAGTCTCCAAATTCTCAAGTCCACTTAGAAACTTTAGAGAAAACTGTTCTACCCTAATATGGATTCAAAATTTGATACTAAATTAATGTTCAACATGTAATTTATAGTCGCCGAAAATAAGCCACAAAGGGCCACTCGGGGAAGTAAGTCGGGCTCGCCAAACCACTCGGCGAGCCACCCTTTGACCTCTTTCATAACCTTTTCGCCTTAGCATTCAGCATACTCGAGGTCTGTAACTTTGGACGACCTATCTTTGCTTCGCGGAACGACTCGACGATTCAGCAACTGCTCCTTTTCATCGCCGACTTGGTCTCTTCCTTCAAGGCTTGGCACACTGAACTTTAGGCAGTGAGATTAGCCACTCGGCGACACACCGAGTGCTCTTGGCGATCTTCAGGCTCGCCCTTCTTTATTTCTTCAGCTTGTTTTGTTCCTTTTTGCCTGTTAGTGTCCTTGCTTTGCTCCTCAATCCATATACCTGAAAATCAAGGCATTAACATCAGTTTATAGCATAAATTAGGCATTTGAGGACACTAAATCTATCTAAACAAAGCCCTAAAAGACTCCAAATCTTGGACTCATCAACTCTCCCAAGGATAGATAATTTGTTTGATCAACTACAAGGAGCAAGTAACTTCCCAAAGATTGACATCTGGTCTGGTTATCACCAATTATGGGTGAAGGAGAATGACATTCCGAAAATGGGTTTTCGAACTCGATAAGGTCATTATGAGTTTTTGGTGATGTCCTTTGGCTTGACCAATGCTCCGGACACATTTATGTATTTGATGAGTAGGGTTTTCATTAATAACATATTGATCTATTCAAGGAGTAAAGATAAGCATACCGATCGTTTGAGGATTGAGTTGCAAGTCCTCATGGACCAACAACTCTTTGCAAAGTTTAGTATATGTTTAGGTTAAGGTCTATGGCTTTTCTTGATCACATTATTTCCGATAAGGGTATTGAGGTAGATCATAAGAGGATGGATGCGGTTAACAGTTGGCCTAGACCTTTATCCACTTTGGATATTAGATGTTTCTAGGGTTTGGCTGGTTACAATAGAAGGTGTGTTGAAGGTTTTTCATTTATTGCCTCTCAAATGACAGCATTGACCCAAAAGAAGGTTAAGTTCATACGGTTGGAAGCATGCGAGAAAAGTTTCCAAGAATTGAAACATAGACTTACTTCTGCTCCACTGTTACTTTACCGGAAGGAACCGATGAGTTTGTTGTTTATTGTGATGCCTCAAGAATTGGGTAAGAATGTGTCCTTAAGAAAAATGGGAAAGTCATTGCCTATGCTTCAAGGAAACTTAAGGTGCATGAAAAGAACTATCCTACCCGTGATTTAGAACTAGCGACAATTGTGTTTGCTTTAAAGATATTGAGACATTACTTATATGGTGTACATGATGATGTCTTTACCGACCACAAAAGTTTGAAACATGTGTTTAAATATAAGGATCTAAATCTTCGCCAAAGCAGGTGGCTTGAGTTATTAAAGGATTATGATATGCGTGTTCTCTATCACCCCGACAAAGAAAATGTTGTGGTGTATGCTCTTAGTCGGCTATCAATGGGTGGTGTTGCTCATGTTAAGGAGGATAAGAATGAGTTGATTCGAGATGTTCATAGATTGGCCCGATTGGGAGTTAGATTGGTTGACTCTACCAAAAGTGGTGTTATGGTTTACAGTGGTTCAGAATCATCTTTTGTGGCAGATGTGGAAGCCAAGCAAAGTCTTGACCTGATCTTGATTAAACTGAAGGAAGCGTTGCTTAAGAAGTCAGTTGAGGCTTTCTCTGAATGGGGAGATGGAGTGCTTAGATATTAAGGTCGTTTGTGTGTTCCCAATGCAGATGAATTGAGAGAGCAGATCTTATTAGAAGCCCATAGTTCTCTATATTCCATTCTCCCGGGAGCCACCAAGATGTACCATGACTTGCGGGAGGTCTAATTATGGAATGGGATAAAGAAAGATATTGCGGAATCTGTGGCTAAATGTCTTAATTATTAATAAGTGAAAGTTGAGCATTAAAAGCTGAGAGGTTTATCCCAAGATATAAATATTTGATGAGTCAGGGATTTCGACTCATTTAGGGCTTAATATCTAGAGTTTTCGTGTCCTCAATGCCTATTTTCTCCTCTAAACTGATGTTTAAATGTTAATTTGCAGCAATTAAGACAAAAGATCAAGGCAAGGACATTACCGAAAAAAAAAGAGTGAAAAAGCTAAAAAAGCTGAAGAAAAACAAGGTTGATGCTCGCCAAAGCCACTCGGCGAATCGTCGAGTAGCTCTTCATCCCGCCAAAAGTTACAACAGGAAAGCCCATGTTCAAATCCAACTCGGCAAGGAAATTGGAGTTTTGGCGATGGAGACTGAGTCCCCCTAATGTTACAGAGCAATTGGTGAAAAGGCAAGCCAAAAAGGCGACAAGAAGGAGCACTTGGCGCATCACCGAATAGGTCGGGGAACCTGACCTCGATTGCCTAAAGTTATAGTGAAGAAAGGGTAAATAGTCAAGCCAAGAAGGGATGAAAGGAACACTCGGCGCATCGCTGACCTGGTCGGCAATCCCCGACTTATTTCGCCAAATGGTTACGAAGTTGAAAATCTAGGAACGTATAAATGTGATTTTAAAAAAAGAGTTCCAGAGTTCTGATGTTTCAAGAGTTCCCACGTTGTCTAGTTTTGGGTTTTTGACACCTAACACTGTTCTTTGACTTTTTAAGTAGAGATTTAGGGTTTATTTAATTTGAAATTCAATTTGTGCATTTTGAAGACTTTTAGATTTTTACCCAAGATGATGGAAAACATAGTTGGGAACAATTTCTTTCACTTTATTATGTGTGGCTAAAACCCCCATTCTTGGGGGTGTGATTATGTGATTGAATGCTTCAATTAGCTTATGGGTGTTAGTATTTACTAATTTTAATGTTGATTTGAAGTGGGTTCAATTGATTGTTGAGTTTTAATTGATGAATTGTAGTTGCAAATATAATTCTAGCCTAGTATTCTAAGCTTGCTTGAGAAAGAGATTTTGGAGTTAAAACTATTAATTGATGATTGTAGTGATTGGATTATTTTAGACTTAGCTTGAGAAAGTGGGTCTAAATTTGATCTTACCAATCTGGCTTGAAAGAGTAGATTAATTGAGGTATTGGATTGTTTATATTTGTTATGCTTGTCGAGGTTCGAGAGAATTCGCTTGATTTGTGATAGTTGATTGAGTAATGGCTATTGCACCTAAAGCCTAGACTACCCACTAAGATTCAACGAATTTTAGTAAGTAATAATCACCATTTAGCGAAATTTCCATTCAATTGATCACACTCCCAAGAATCCCTCTCTACTTATTTAGTCCCGATTGTTCGAAGTTGTTAATTGTTGACTCAAATCCCCCCCAATTGACATTAATCGTCAAATCGCTGCCATTTACTTTAAATGTTTTGAAAATGTCTACTTCTACAAGCAATTAGAACACTCTTTTCACTTCGTAATCAAATTCTTTACCGTATCACTACCTGTGGGATCGACCCCAACTCTTCGTTGGATTTATACTTGATTGCGACCGCCTACACTTAGAATCGAATGAAGTGTAGTTGCGCGTTATAAAAAATGGCGCCACTTCCAGGGAGTGGTGTGTAGAATTCTTTTAGTGAAGTTTAGTTGTGAACCGAATTAATTTATTTTTATGTTTTGTTGGCTGCTCTTGAACAGGTGAAGAGATGAGTGTTAACGGGAGCAATTCTATCCAACTTGGGCACAATTATTACATCAGTAACTTAAACGATGTCAATGAAGATCGGTTGGGAAGTGCGGGTGCTATTCGATTGCCTCCGGTTGTGGGCAATGCGGGGTTTCATTTGACTAGGAATATGTTGCTGCTATTGCAAATGAAGGGTCTATTTGAAGGTTTAGCTACTGAGGATCCTCATGACCATATTCGAAAATTTGTGGATGTGTGTGGGCCATTTTCTTTCAAGAAAATTACTCAAGAGTCGGTTCGACTTCGTTTGTTTCCCTTTTACCTAATGGGGGAAGCAACGAAGTGGTTCGCTGAGTTACTAAGGAATTCAATCACTTCTTGGGAGGAGCTCACTGAGGCGTTTTATGTAAATTTTTTCCGTCCCTCGAAGATGGTGACTTTGAGAGATAATATTCAGAACTTTAAATGAGTGGGTGGTGAACCAATTCATGAGACATGGCTGAGGTTCCAGAAATTGTTGCTCCAATGTTTAACTCATGGACTACCAAACAATGTGTTGTTACAATACTTCTACAGGAATCTAGATTCAGTTAACAAGGGTGTGGCAGACCAACTCATTCGAGAAGGAATCCTGCAACAACCGTTTGAAATAACATCTACTTTTCTCGATGAGATGACAAAAATTAACCATGCTTGGTACACTAGAGAAGATCAAGTGTTTCCTTGAACTTCAGGATGACAAAGGAACCAATCAAAAAATACCAAGAACGGGATCCAAACATGGCTAAGATGAAGACCCAAATGGATCTATTGTCAAAACACGTCATGGGTAGTGGTTCTAAGGTTGTACATGTGATTGGAGTTAATGGAGTGAATCCCGATAAAGCACAATTTGAATCTATGTACAATGAAGAAGTACACTTTCTAACAAATCAGGGAGGAGGTTTCCCCCCAATTTATCCAAGGCCGGGTGGAAATCAAGGCTGGAATAGGGATCGCGATGACGGTTGGAGAGACCGAGATAGAGAATGGCGTGATCGTGGTAAAAATTAGAGAGAACGGGACTGTGATAAAGAGCGATATGTACCTTCCCATGAGCGTCACAAGCCAAAAGAGCAAAGGGTTGATCCTAAAAATTTCTGCACTGAAGATATGCTTGCACGCATTCTCGACCAAGTGGAAGGATCGAACAAAGTGCTAAAGGAAATGAAAGATGATGTATTATCTCTAACCCAAAAAGTTACCTCACATTCGTTATTGATTAAGCAGCTGCAAGCACAAATGGGTCAAATCTAGAGTCATTTAAACCCAAGACCAAAAGGAGGATTACCGAGTGATACCATGGTCAACCCAAAGAATGAAGCTTGAAAGCATGTCTTCATCGTGCCACGACGTTAAATAAGGCGCTTCTTGGGAGGCAACCCAAGTTTTTAGTTTTTAATGTTGTTTTTTGAATAACGGGTCGGCAAGCCCAATCTGGACCACGGTTTTGACCAACTAAATGGCTAGAGTCTTGTAACCTTCGGTGGGAAAAAGCACAATTCGGTGCATCGTTGAATGGTCAGCGACATAAGTTAATGTCGCCGACTGGAGCCGAACTGAAGGGTCAAAAGCACAATTCGGTGCATCGTTGAATGGTCATCATTGAATGCCATTTTCTGACCTTTGCACTTTTACACTTCATATCTAGATTATATTTTTGCTTGTTAATTTTGTGTGGGGATCAATTGCTCGGGGGATTTTTGGACGTTCGCATTCATATTTGCTTGCCTATCATATTTTTCCATCTGCTTTTGAGGTTGGTGTTCCGAACTTGGCTTAAATTTTAGTAGATTGTGATGCATGCTTGTATGTTGTTGGATCTATTATGTGATGTTGGATAGTTGATTGATTTTTAAGTGAGGGCCACTATCGTATCATGTTTACGTTTGTGTTTAGTAGATTATGATGCATGCTTGTATGATGTTCGTATGTTGGGTCTGTTGTGGGTGAAGTCTAAGTAGCCGGAATTGTACCGATCGACTTAATTTGCCCAATGATAGAGCGGGTAACGTCATTCTTATGGGAAAAAGACGTTGATTGGTCAATTTTAGACAAATCAAGAGTAGTCTGAGTACCCCGGGGTCATTATTGGTATGGGTCTGGTCTAAATTGCATAGAATAGTGCTTAATTTTCATTATCAGGCACCTCCCTTTCGATCGCTGAATAGATTAAAGGTGGCCGGGTTGAGGAATATGTTAGAGGAGATGGAGTGGTGGACAGGTACCCGGAAGTGTGGAACACTATTAAGTTCCATAAGTTTGAGATCTTTACACGACCCCGTGGCGCATACATACCTTCTTGGGACCGAGAGTTTCATACCAATATTAATGAGGTTTTAGGGTGTACGATGAATGTGATCCCCTACTTGGTGGATCAAATACAAAAGAAGACCCTTGATGACTTGAAGGGGTGGTTGGCTCCTCTTATCTCCGACATCACACCACCATGGATTAAGCCAGGAGTTCAGATAGAGAAGAAGGACTTGAATGTGGCTGCCCGGTATTGGTTCGAATTTATTAGCAGCACCTTGATGCCTTCACAGAACGAGTCCATACTCCGGCATCCTAAGGCTGCCTTATTGGGATGCATTATAGACTGGGATAGGCTGAATCTCAGCTGTTTATCGAGTAGTAGATGGCCATGAGGGCCAAGTAGAGTTAGACTTCACTCCCTTTCTCGGTGATGATCACAGAGTTGTGCCTGTGTTCTCGGGTGCCATTTGTGGAGAAGACGGATGTGGAAGTGACACCCACTTCCTCTACTGACAATTCAAGGATCGAGGCTGAGTATACTAGAGAAGAGGGTGAGAGGAGGAGAACTACACCAGTGTACACTTCCCCGGTTGTTGACGTGGAGATGCTACAGATGACACAACCCCTCCTACTCAGGCCGATAAGCCTTCAGGTTCCCCTGGCACTTCTACTACTATTCATTCTACTTCTACTGCTGCTACTACTTCTACTGTTGCTGCTGCAGCTTCCCGGCCCCGATTGACCCAGGCTATGTTGTTCAAGATGGGCCATCAACCCAATCTGTTGATGTATGTGCCTCCCTGGTAGAGGTTGTTGTCCCTGATATGATTGAGAGGTCCATTGTTGCTGCCTTAGCTCCTATCCGGGCTGAGTTGAGAGAGAACCGGGAGTTGATCACCACACATGGCTTAGCATTAGATGCCCTCGCGGTGAGAGTGGACGCATGTGAGAAGAGTGGACACCAGTCTGATGATGTGACGACTTTGAGAGCCGATGTTTCTAGCCTGAGACGTGACGTGGATGAGCGTAAATCCACAGATCTGTCTATGTTTTTTGGCATGGTGGACCTTCCCGAGGTCCCGATTATAAATTTGCTAGCTATTTCTGAGATCCCTCTGGCTACTACGACCAGAGATGCTGGTGTGGCTGATGAGGATACCGAGTCTGATGCTCCCAAGATTGATGAGGATGAGCTTGGTACCCGTGATGCAACAGTTTATGATGACATGGAGGACCTACAGGGTGCGATGGTGCAGACTGCTATGGGGCCTCTCGTCGGGACAGATCGATGGTGGGCTCCAGTGGAGCAAAGAATAAAGTTAAGCCGGGCACTGATGCCTAGATTGAGAGACTCCTGGATGTGCAAAGTTCACTTTAGGCTTAGCCTGACAAGGGGATCTTGACTCTCTTTAGTTTTATTTTTAGACTATTCATTTCTTTCACATTGAGGACAATTGTTAGTTTTGTTTGGCAGGGTGAGGTATCTTCATACCTACCTCTCTTGGGTCATTTTTTGAATGATTGATTTGTTGAATAGCTTGTTATGCTTACTTTGTGTGACTATGGTTTTTCTTGGTTTTTAATGTGAATGTTGATTGGTTTTTTATCCAAATTTAAAATTTCACCTCTTGATGTTTGTGAATGTGGTTGTTCTCTTTCATATTTGAGTATCAGTTGCGATCAATACCAATGACTTGAATAGTGCTCTTTATTGAACTATATGTTTGTGCAATTTTAATAAGGCAAATTTGAGTTGCATAAGTCATCTGTGAACTCTTAGCATCTCATTGTGGCTGGCCGATTTTTTAAATGAATCTTGTAAAGATCATTGCACGCGAGCTGAAATTATAGAATTGCCATTTGTGGTTAGATTGTCTTGAAACATATGCTTAGTAATACCTAGAACTTTCCCCGTTAGCCCTATCGACTAATGTAGGCGAATGAGAGAGATGGTCTTAGGCAAAAATTTTGGAGAGTGAACTAACTTGCTAGTATACCTCTTTGTGACCATCTTGTGAGAGTGTTTACCTAGCTTGGCACCGTTTGAGCCTAACCTTTTCTTTGGATGAAACATGAGCACATTTGACCTCTTCTTCCCATCAACCTTCATTAAGCATTGGACCGTTTAAATAATCAACTTAGGCTTTTGGCCTAAGTTGAAGGTGGGGTGAAAAAAGGAGGAAAGTCAAGAAGTTTGTGAAAATTTGCCCTTGATGGATTGTGTTGAAAAAGATGGAACCCCTCCATATAGAAAAAAGAAAAAGAAGAAAAACATTGAAAAAAAATGAATGTTGCAATAAAGTTTGTGCAATGGATAAAAGAAGTGGGGTATCCAATGAATCATGCTTAAAATAACATAAGGTGGATTGTGAAAATAAAAATAAATTAAAGAAAGGGAAAAAAGTGAAATCTAGGCCATGCTTCATGAAGGTAGAAGTCACGAAGCCAAAATGACCATACCTTTACCCTCAGCCCCATTACAAACTTTGAAAGACCTTTGTGATCTTGATTGAGCTTAATGTCATGTTAATTGGAAAATACGGGCAAGCCTATGGGTAGAATCATGCATGTATTTATCTTTGAGAGTGTGAGAGTTTCTTTTGATTCCTTAAATCTGAAAATTTGATGATCTTTGTGTGAGCATGGAATCTTATTGATGTGAGGGAATTTGAATACACTTTTTGAGCTCAAATTTGCATTTGAAGAAAGCATTGTGGGCTTGAATTCTATTTGATTATGGCTAGTAACAGTTAGAAACTTGTAGTGCACAATTGAACATTGCATGGGTAGATTGAACCTTTTGTGCATTCATGTTGAGTCTTGAGTAGCATTATTTGTAGACATCTCTGTTGAACTGATTGATCTTGTGTTTTACTTGAGGACAAACAAAAGTATAAGTTGGAGGTGTTGATGAGTCGGGGATTTCAACTCATTTAAGGCTTAATATCTAGGTTTTTAGTGTCCTCAATGCCTATTTTAAGCTCTAAACTGATGTTAAAATCCTAATTTGCAGCAATAAAGCAAAAGAGTAAGGCAAGGACATTACAAGGCAAAAAGGAGTGAAAAAGCTGAAAAAGCTGAAGAAAAACAAAGTTGATGCTCGCCAAAGCCACTCGGTGAATCACCGAGTGGCTCTTCAGCCCGCCAAAAGTAACAGCAGGCCAGCCCATGGACAAAGCCCACTCGGCAAGTAAATTGAAGTTTCAGCGATGCGTCGAATTGATCGGCGATGGAGACTGAGCCCGCCTAAAGTTACAAAGAAATTGGTGAAAAGGCAAGCCAAAAAGGTGAGAAGAAGGAGCACTTGGCGCATCGCCAAACAGATCGGCGAGCCTGACCTCGATCGCCTAAAGTTACAGCAAAGAAAGGGTAAAAAGTCAAACCAAGAAGCAATGAAAGGAACACTCTGCGGATCGCCGACCTGGTCGGCGATGCCCGACTTATATCATCGAATGGTTCCGTAGTTGAAAATCTGGGAACGTATAAATGAGATTTTAAAAAGAGAGTTCCAGAGTTCTGAAGTTTTGGAGAGTTCGCACATTGTCTAGTTTTGGATTTTTAATTCCTAACAATGTTCTTTGACCTTTTGAGTAGAGATTTAGGGTTTATTTGATTTGCAATTCAATTTGTGCATTTTGAAGACTTTTTGATTTTTACCCAAGCTGATGGAAAACATAGTTAGTAACTATTTCTTGCACTTTATTATGTGTGGCTAAAACCCCGATTATTCGAAGTTGTTAATTGTTCTCTCAAATCCCCCCCCCCAATTGACATTAATTGTCAAATCCCTGTCAGTTACTTTAATTGTTTCAAAAATGTCTACTTCTACAAGTGATCAGAACACTCATTTCACTTTGTAATCGAATTTTTTACCGTATCACTCCCTGTGGGATCGACCCCAACTCTTCGTTTGGTTTATTATTGAATGTGACTGCCTACACTTAGAATCGAATGAAATGTAGTTGAGAGTTATCAGTATTCCTACTTGTAAGTGGGAATATTTGAATATGGACTTTATTGTTGGGTTACCTCGCACCCGGCGACAACATGACTCAATTTGGGTTATAGTAGATTGTATGATGAAATTGTCTCATTTCATTCCCGTCAAGGTTTCTTATTCTACGGAGGTCTATGCTAAGTTGTATTTAAGGAAAATGGTTGGGTTGCATGGAGTGCCCTTATCCATTATCTCCGATTGTGGTACCCAATTAACTTCTCAGTTTTAGAAATCTTTCCAAAAGGGTCTTGGTACTCGTGTGAAGCTTAGTACATCCTTTCATCCGCAAACTAATGGAAAAGCGGAGCGTACTATCAAACCTTTGGAAGATATGTTGAGATCTTGTGTAATTAACTTCAAGGGCAATTGGGATGATCACTTGCCTTTGATTGAATTTACGTATCATATAGCTATCACTCAAGTATTGGTATGGCTCTATTTGAAGCTCTATATGGCATGAGGCGTAGGTCTCCTATAGGTTGGTTTGAAGTGGGTGAATTTTCTTTGATAGATCCCAAGTTGGTGCATGAGGCTATGGAGAAAGTTTGGCTTATTTGAAAAAGGTTGAAAATGGTTCAAAGTCACCAAAAAGTCCTATACCGATGTTAGAATAAGGGATGTTGTGTTTGATTTAGATAATTGGGTTTAATTGACAATTTCACCCATGCAGGGTGTAATGAGATTTGGGAAGAAAAAGAAGCTTAGCCCCCGTTATGTCGGCCCATAACAGATTTTGAGGTGTCTTGGTATGGTCGCTTATGAACTCAATTTTTCTAATGATTTGGCATCCGTGCATCGAGTTTTCCATGTATCTCTATAGAAGAAATGTGTTGGAGATCCGACATCTATAGTTTCCTTGGAAGGTTTGGGAGTTAAGGAGAATCTTTCTTATGACGAAGTTCTGCTTGAGATTTTGGACCAGCAGGTTAGCAAGTTGAGAAACAAAGAAGTTACTTTAGTGAAAGTTCTTCGGAGAAATCAATTAGTTGAGGGTCCTACCTGGGAAGGTGAGGCCGATATGATGTCCCGCTATCCTCATCTTTTTCCCTCTGTCCGTACTATAGCTTGAGGTATTCAGTCCTCTATGGTTACTCATTTGGTTTCATGTGTCTTATATATTTCCCATGATTCCTCATATATGCATGTTCATAAGAAACTTGATTCTGAGCAGGCAAGCTGACTTGATAGATTTCCTTATGTTTATGTGCATTTGAGTATGAGTTGCATATAGACCTTATGAACAAATGTTTTGAGCATGCTTTAGCCTAGAGTTGATGTTTCCTCCTAAGATATGTGCATTTATATGATTGCATTCATGTTGGGTGGTTAGGTTTAAGTTCCTACCCTTTGTATGATGTCTTGAATCCCACTCGAGGACGAATGTTCCCAAAGGGGAGATATTGTAACACCTAGGATTTGAAAAGGGCTAGAAAGGGAAAACGGGCAAGTCCACGAACCCAAAATAGACCATGGACCCTTCGCGGCACCCTATATGTGCCATGTAGGGGTCCATGGATCGTTAAGGGCATTGTGGGACCATCCAGGACTTCCCCTAGGAGGAAGTTACCTGGATAGTTTCTTGGACAGCCCGTTGTGACTTGGATGACCCGTCTAGGGATCCGTACAAGTCACCTAGACAGTGGGGTTGCACCGAACGTCACTGTGAAGGACCACAGACACCTAGACGGTCCGTGAAGCTTCACACGGACCTTGAAGTCATCGGTGAAAGAGACTTATCACACTTTGAAATTTGAGTCAACTTCAAACGATCATATATTTAAGAACAAAATTTATTAGATGGCCCATGACCTATCAAATTAAAGATCTTTGAGTCCTTTATCCACGGTCAAAAAGTTTGCCTAATTTTGAGCCTGGAGTAATATATACTCGTATTACTGATGCCATGTCAAGCAGGGCATCATCACAACACACTATACGAGCATGATGCTTTAGACGGCCCGTGAAGCCCTTTGTCAGAGGCACTTGGTTAGCTTTAAGTCAGGGTCATTTTGGTCTTTTCTCAATTGTTTTAACCCAATACTATGTCGTTTCACCCTTTACCCCAGGCCCTATATAATGATTTTTGTTCCCCAATTACCTAAATTCAATTCATTCCCCTAAATTCCTAAAAGTTCATCAAGTCCATTTTCTCAAATATTTCTCTCTCTAAGAAGAAGAAGAAGTTTATGGTTTCAAGATCAAGTCTCCAAATTCACCATTGATTGAAAGCTTTTGGCTTCAAGGTATGATAGTATTCACCTATAGAGTCCTTTCCTCCATAGGGTTCCTAAATTTCCCAATTTTTTTACAATTAGAATCTTCAATGGAAGTTAGGGTTTTACTCAATATCATGGATTCCTTTCAATTATGATCTAATTGATTTACTTATGCATTTTTATGCATGATCTGAAATAATTGCATGGTTTAAAGTTGAATTCCCATGAACCCATGTGAAATCCATGATTTCTAGACTATGATCATATGAATAAACTTTTGAACTATGAAAAATTAATTTATAAAGATATGTATATTCTTTATGAAATTTATAAAAATGATTTAAGGATGCTTTTAGAGTGAAGTGTCAATGTTGTTGTTGTGGAATGATTTATCACATACTACTCCAAACATGAATGTGAAAGGGTTTTGTCACATAAAGGAATGATGAGGTTCAAAGGTCTTCTCACCTAAGATGAATCAATATGGAGGAACTATTCTAATTATAATACAAGTGGCAATTACCCATGTTTCCTAATGATGAGATAAGTTAAGATTAATAACTATTCCATGGGACTTATGCTTAGCACCGAGAGGATTTTGAGATGGAAGCTCTCCCGTAGCTTGAGGCCGTATTTCTAGTAGCAATCTCCTTATCCCATACCTATGTCTCACAGTAGGATGTTGTCTTAGATATACATTTGCTAGTGGATCCATGTAAGCTAGAAGTTACTGCTTCTTACCGTGGCAAGTGAGGACACCCCTTATCGATGTGGGATACACACCGTATTCCATGTAATAGCTCATATGGTCTCTATATCGGTTAAAGGTAAATATCCCACAATAATGAACTAAGGTTACTTCTACAAGTATCTCAAAAGTGTTTTAAAGATGTTTAGATTGGATTGACCATGTTTATGATTTATGTTTTCTAACCCTTTTATCTAGTGGTTTAACTTGGTCATTGCATGTCATGTAAAGTTATTTTTAGCATGATTTCATATCTTTTATGCATTCCTATAATACTTGGTGCATTCTTTGTACTAACGCATACTGTTGCCTACATTGTCTCACTAATGTAGGGTCCAATACTCCCATTTCGCATCTCCGTGGATAGTGATCACATTGGTAGATTTGAAGATTGGTGAGTCCTCATGTTCCGAGGACCGAACTCTTTATTGCTTATTTTATTTACTTTTCCATATTGTATGTGATGTATGGGTTACGTATCAATAACTCTTGATGTACTAGATGATTTTAAGACTATGTTAGATTTTCCGCGTCGTTTTCTTGTCAAACATTTTATTGTATAAACTGTCTTTTGAACTCTTTAATTCTAATATCTTGTATGATGTTATGCTAAGTGACTTGTGTAGGGACTCTCGGGGACTTGAACACCATGTCACATCTAGGGTGTACTTAGGGTTGTAACACTGTCAAAAATAATTAAATGAGTAAGCGGTCGTTAGCAATGAAAATACCCAACAAGAGAGTCAGTGTCAAATCGCACAAGGAGTGATATAATGCAAGGAATTGAATTAGGAAATTAAGAATGCAAAGTGATTCATTGTAACAATTAGTCCAAATGGGTGGATGATTCCGCCAAATTTACTAATGGAATTCTGTAATCAATTATCGCAACTAAAATATAAACAGGCATACAAACAAGTAAGAGACGGTCCAGGGGGTGGGGATTGTTAGCAATGTCAAATAGGGGTACAAGTACTTGCTCAATAATGCTAAATAAACATGGATAGACTTTGTAATACAAGCATTAAACTATTACCCACTTCATTTAGTCTATTTCAAGCATCAAATGAAGATCTAAACTAGGATTAAGTTTACAACTTTAACCCATCAATTGACCCTATGTTAAATAGCTCAAATCCATAAATGTACAACAGTAAAATAGAGCAATACCCAAGACCCACTAAATTAAATCAACACTCAATCCCATAATCACATCCCTAGATTTGGGGTTTTAAACAAGAATCATAAAAGGAAAATAAATTATACCAATGATGTGCTAAGCCAGTAGAGAGTTGGAAATAAACAATATTCTTCAACAGCAACCTCAAATTAAACCCACAATTTTCAATTACAAGGTTGTCCAAAACCCCAAAAACTACGAAAGTAAAATAAGTTAGTAAAAACTCCAAACCCCTCAAAAATATGAAAATTTAAAATAAAAAGATTCATAATTCCCAATTTGATACATTTTCTCTCTCCTTCGGGCTATTTATAGTTTCCCAAAAAATTAGTCCAAAATCACATGTGCGACCTGATCGGCGAAATTATTCAGTCTTTCCTAGAAGGTTCAGTTGATTGTTGTTTGCTCTTTAGCTCACCCTTCATTCGATTCAGGCTTCATGTATTTGAACCTCAGTTGGGGAACTCAATTGAGTAAGCCTTTCACATTTGGCGAATCACCGATTACCACCTTGTTCGACCATTCATCCTTCATTTTAACTTAGAAGTCTACAACCTTCGATGATGGATCTTCTAGCTCGCTTAATGACTTTTGTGAATCACCATTTCCTCTTTGGTTTGCCGACCTGCCATGAAAATTTTAAATAGTGAATACTGTCACTTTAAGCAAGGTACAACCTATTGGCCAATCTGCCCTTTTCGTTAAGTGAATCTCAACTTAGAGTTTACAGTCTTTGTAGTGTTTCTGGCCTCTATTTTATAGATTCATCCTTGCCTTGTTTTTTAGCCTTCATAGGTGTAAAACAATCAAATATAATCAAAATAGGACTTAAATAGGCATTGAGGACACTAATTGTTTAACTCAAAATGGCCTCAAATGAGTGGAAATCTACCATTCATGAATACCCCCAACTTAAACTTTAGCTTCTCCTCAAGTAAATGAATAACATAATTAGTTCAACCAGGGTGTCTACAACAGTTCTCAAATGTGAGTTAACATGCCTGTGCCATCACAAAACTACTAGCAAGTATATGCAATAACTCAGTCATGCTCAAGAAGCTTCTAATTATAACTAGCCGGTATCAATCCAAGCTCAAGCACACTAATGCTCCCTTCTAATGCAAAACCATGTTTCAATAAAAGAATTCAAGTTCCCTCACAATAAAAATAATTCCATGCCCTCACAAAGCAGATCAACAAAGAAGTTAAGAGTTAATACAACTCTCACTCTCCGAAAGAGAAATACATGCAAGCTTATTCCTATAGGTTTGCCCATAATTTATAATCATCATATTCAAGGGTCTTTTTAGGCTTATTATGGGCTGAGGGTAAAGGTATGGTCAATTTGGCTTAGGGACTTCACCTTTTCAAAGCATTGTCATACTTATCTTCACCTCTTCTCAAGTTCGTTTCATTCTTTTCACTTGGAGATTCAAACCTCAATTTTTCATTTAATTTATTGGAGACCACTTTTATTTCATCACAACCTTCTTCTTTATTGCATTTTCAAGCTTTTTCTCACTTTTGTTTATAAAAAAGGGTTCTTTCTTTTCGCTACAACACTCAAGGTAGAGTCTCACACTTCTTTCATCTTTCTCCCTTTTCTTTCTTTTCTCCTTCCTTTCTCCACCCCCAACTTAGGTTTTTGATCTAAGTTGTCTATTGATACAAACCAATGCTTAGAAAAAAATTTATTCTTCAGAATTTAGGGACATATTTGGTTCAACAGGTTTCAATGAGATTGACAACAAATTGTTTAGGCTCAAATGGGACAAAGATTGTTGCACACTCTCATAATATAGTCACAAAGGGTATGAATATTTGGGTTACCTCTAAAAAATTGTGTTCAAGAGCATCTCTTGCATTTACCAAGACTAAACAATTTGACTAACAAGGAAATTTTTTAGAATCAACAAGCATGCTTTCAAGTAGGATCTCAACACACATTGTACTTCAAACACAATCATTTAGAAAAACCCTAAAAAATAAAGAATCGTGCGTGTGATGTTCATTGCAAGGCTCACATTAATATGTAGCTAGTCAACAGAATAATAAAAAAGTATTCTAAAGTAAAGCCACACAAATTTCTTCTTGAAACATCAATACAAAAGACATTTCTCATCATGAGTACTATCCAAGAGATTGATATTAAATAAAATCGATCCTCGAATATCAGCAATGAAATCACAAGCAACCTCAATCATTTCACAACTCCATAAATATAGGGTAACTTGATAGAGAGAAAAAATGAAATAAAAACCAACCAAATATTATAAAGAAAACCAAAATACTAAAATATCTCAAATTACAACTAAAATAAAAAAAATACAATCAAAAAAGGGGAATATAGGAGTATGTACCATCACCCCACCAAAAATATATCTAGGATTGTCCTTCAGCAACTGCAGCAAAATGAGGGAAAATCCCCCTGATAAGATATGTATGTGATGAACTCTAATCTTAAGGCTCGAAGGGAGTGGCATCATCTCGGGCAATAGGAGGCATCAATGTAGTATCAACCAGGACATCAATGTTTGGTACATCAAGAGGAGAAATAGTAGATTCTAAAGAACAGACCTAACTAGTACCAATAATGGAGGTCTCCAAATGAGATCTCATCAAAGTAGCATGCACCATCGACTCCTTAATATCCTGTAGCTCAGCCAAAGTAACAATAATAACTTACTCATCATCTCTCATAAAATTCTCCACATCGCTTTCCTTAGCTAAATTATCCTTAGCTTTATCATCAACCAGCTGCTCATCTAACCTAGAAGGTCTATCAACTCTCAACTCAGTAGGAGGCACAAACTCAGGCATCTCGGGAAAGGGAACCTCACCTCATAACATGGAAATATCAGTGGACTTTAGTTGGCCCACATCAGCTCTAAGATTATCTATGTCGCTCCTCAACAAAGTCAATCTAGTAGAGGTGCCCTCACATTTCTCTTGTGCCTCAACCCTAGTTGTGAGGTTGTATAACCTCTCCCCGTATAATGCTAATGTATCTCAATGGCTCACAATCACAGCTCTAACAGGGCACATGGACGCCTCAATAGCCCTACTCATAATCCTGGGAATCTCTCTCTCAAGTCTAAATGCCCTAGCTAGAGTCCGCAAAATGGGCAAGGTTGTCAATCTGATAAATCAAGGCCTAAGTAGACGGAGGCTAAGATGGAGGGGAGGCGCAGTCCGGGTCGAGGGTACAGAGGATCCAGAAGGTATAGCAGGAAGGTGAGGAATACCATATGGCTTCATAGTAGGAGTAGGACGAGTAGCGTCAGCATCAAAAGTAGTGGGATCTACTACCAGATCTGTGTCAGGTGGTGGCGGCTTCCTTCTATCCATATCATCCATCAAATAATTAGTCTCTATCCTCTAAATACCATTGGATGAGGCTGGGGTAACTTGAATATAATCACTCTCACAAAATAAAACTACAGCTGCCTCACAAAGTTTTGTGATCAAAACTGGGAAGGGTAGTGAGGTATTTTCCTGTTGTGCTCTCATAAATATCTCCTCCGCAATAATGGCCCCAAAATATATCTCCTCTCGGTCAATGATATTGGGTAATACCTTGGTAGTTTGAAAGTTGAAAAGGAAAGAAAATAAAATGCAAAATTTGGCTTTTAGCAAAGAATCGAGTCCTATCGAGGGAACGTAGGCTGTCCTACGGGCCGTAGAAGGCTAACCGTAGAAGTTGGGTTGAGTTTTAAAATAAATAGTTTTTGAAGTTTGACCTACGAATTGGTAAGATGAATTATATGATGGTTTAGGGTCGTAGATAGTAACCGTAGGATTGACTCAAAGATTTTATTTAGGACCTCAGTCCTACGAAAGGTTTGACAGATTATTAAATTTTCTACGGGCCGTAGGAAGGTCCCATAGAATAGTCCCAGACATATAGAATTTTCAGTGTGAAAGTTGAGCTCTATAAATAAGGTATGTGGAGGGTAGAAAGTTCAACGGATTGTAGAAAGGTTTCGTGGGAAATTATTGAACATTTGGATTTCTGAAGTTAGTTCTAAGGTTCACGCGGACGGACCGTAAAAACTATTACGGGCCATAGGTCGGATCTGTAGCTTTGTTTGGGATTTAGTTTTAAAGGGTATTTTGGTCTTTTCTTATGCATTTAATACCTATACTGCATCATTTTGACCCTAACTCTATGCCTTATAACTATCCTTCCCCCGTAGAAATTTCCCAACTGCCTCATTCAATCAAATTCTTAAATACTCTATAAGGTTCTCCCCGAATCCTCTCTCTACGATCAAGGAAGAAGATATGGTTCTTCATGATCAAGTATAATTTGTTCATAATTACTTAGTGCTTCAATCAAGGTATGTAGGGAGTTCATCAATGGGTTCCATCCACCCATTGAATCCCCAAAATATTCTTCAATTGTCCAATTCAATTTCAATTCAATTTGTTAAATTTTCATGAAATTCCTCACCGGTTCTATTTGTATGGAATCAATTATTTGAATTTGATAATGTTATGACTTATTAGATTCAGTTACATGTATTCCAATCAATTCCATGTAAGCACATGCATTGATCACAATTTTGACTATGAACCCTAATTTTCATGAATTTGAAGAAAAGTTTTGAATCAATGACTAATGTTTTTATGAACTTATGCATGATTTATGAAAAGGAAGGATTTATGACTTAGGTTTCTTTGATATCGGCATCAATGAATTGTGAAAGGGTTCCTCACATATTAAGGGATCATGGCTTGTGAAAGATTTTATCACTTAGACTTGATTCAAAGATTTAATGATCTATTCTACGATGTTCCAACTTTGATTAGTAATTGAATTGTGCTTTTCCATGTATGGTGATGACTTTATGAAAATGACTATTCCATTGGGATTTTACGTAGCACCTAGAGAACTTTGAGGTGGATGCTCAATTAGAGAAGTCTCTAGCAACAATCTCTACTTCCTTAAATGGCCTAGCTAGTGGATCCACATATAGCACAACATATGGTACGTAGTTCTAATTTGGCAAGTAGACTCTCCCTCATCGATATGGGAGTTACATCAGATTCCATGTTATAGCTCACATGGTCTTAAAGCTAATATCCCACAAAATGAACTAAGTTACTTAAAAATCTTCTATGAAGCTTTCTTATAAATTTAAGATGCATTGACCATGTTCATTACTTACGATTCTTCTTCTTAAATGATATACTATGTTAGCTTGATAAAGTGTCTTCCATTATTTCCCCTTATGATCATGTCTCATATTTTATTGCATTCCCTGCATACTTAGTACATTCCATGTACTAATGCATACTTATTCCTACATATTTCATTATTGTAGGGCATGACGATTCCGCTCCTACCTTTTGTAGCTAGTTGATCTTATCGTCGATTCGAAAATCAAGAGTTGGTGAGTCCTCGTGTTCTAAGGAACATTTTACTTTTAGAGTGGGTCGAATTATAGCTTCGATTAGCTTTACTTGTTGTAGATATTCTTGGTTTATTTTTTATTTTTAATGCTTTCAGGTAGTATTTTTCTTGTAGTGATTCAAGAATCCTTATTTCTTTAATATTATTTGTAATATATTCTAGATATTCCATATCTTAGTTTTTGATATATTCATTTATGTTAGTGTGGATAAGTTTTTGTAATAGATCTATAGATTCTATCGTTTGTAGCCAGTATTTTAGATATTTGTGGTTAATCATTGGTCTTGATAAATATCTAAATCGTATAAACATATGTTTTGGTAATCTTCTTCATTTATAATTAATTTTGCCCATCCTTGTGTTGTTTCTTCTATTATTTCGAATGTTATAAGTTTATTGTAGATTATATTTCTTATATCTCTATTGACGTCTTTTAGTATATATAATATAAGTATCTTATAGTTTTCATTATCGTCTAACAAATAGGTCATTGTATTCATGTTTTGCCTTTTAACCTCTTTTACCATCATCCCTATTATCATTTTATAATAAGTTATTCGAACTATCCCTTCTGGCCATTGCTATAATTTTTCTGTCTCAATCGTCTCCCTAACAGCGCCTCGACATCGTCTACTCCCCTACAACGGCTTTCTTGCCTCATTGGTTTCGACATTAGGATGGCATAGTCTGGGTATGACTACTCTCGACATATTGTTTTATAGCAAGCTTTCTACGGGATGCTCTTATAACAGTACTATAACATGATATTTAGACATGATAATCTAAGAGATTATCAGGAATATAATAATTTTGCTACTCATAAACATAAATCGGAATACCTGATTTTGTAAGTCGTTAGATATTTCATCCATAGCTTTATCTGTTTGCTCTATATTTTCTAGATTTTGAGTAGAGAATAGTGATGAAATGGGGAAGAGGATTGATGATTTTTCTTCATCTTTCCTTCTCCTTTTATATTAAAACATAGAATAGTATTTACATTATCCTCATCCAAGTGGATGGTTAGGATTAAAAGATAAAGATAAAACAGATGCCTTATTCTATGTAGATGGCTATAAAGTAAAAAGTAAAGGCGGTTACTATTGCCTTTACGACTAAACACTAAAAAACAAACTACTTTTTCTTACATATACAAACTACTTTATATATCTTCAGCTTTATGTCACATTTGTAGTTGCTTTTCCTTTTTGTCATGTTTTTCTCTGTCTGCCATTCTTAGTTGTTATTCTTATCTCTTTGCTTTTGTTACTGAGTTGGGTAATTACTCCATTTGTACTGTAGGAATAATATTATCTTCGCCTTGGCATTTGGAACAATTGTGTTCCGGATATTTTTGGCCTATAATTTTGCAGTATCTGACTGATTGTTCTTTTGAGATGAAGTTGGGTCTCAATGCCCTAGTTGTTGGTCTTATATCTGGATTGAGTAAAGTCAATATCCATTGTTGTATCTCGTTCATATCTTTTTCCCTGTATTCTCTGGAGTTGGAATATATCATTGTCTGGTCTCTTGTATAATAGCTCCATACTGAGTTTC
>JAJONR010000355.1:0-86555 GCA_029582245.1 Solanum etuberosum
AAAAACCCTAAACCTAAAAATTCCTAAAAACCATAAACCTAAAAAAAACCTATGTCCTAAACCCTAAAATTCTAAACCTTAATCGCTAACAACCCCTAAAACATGAACCATAACAACCCTAAGCCCTAAAAAACCATAAACCCTAAAAAAACCTTAAAAAACCCTAAACCTAAAAAACCCTAAAAACCCTAAAAAAAACTTTTAAAATCCTAAAAAAACCCAATGCCCTAAACCCTTAACCCTAAAAAATCCTAAAAATCCCTAAATATAAAACCCTAAGAAACCCTAATCCCAAAGAACCCCTAAACGGTAAGAAACAATGAAAAAATCCTAAAAAACCTTTCAAAAATCCTAAACCTAAAAAACCCTGAAAATACTCTAAACCTAAAAATACCCTAGAAAAACATAAGTCGTAAACTCTAAACCCTAAAAATTCATAAACAAAAAACCTAAGCCTAAAGCCCTAAACCCTAAGAAACCCAAAACGCTAAACCTTATACCCTAAGAAACCCTAAAACCTTAACCCAAAACCTTAGGGCTAAACCCTAAACCCAAAGCCTTGTGAAACACAAAGAAACCCTAAACCTTAGGGCTAAACCCTAAACCCCAAGCCTTATGAAACACTAAGAAAACCTAAACCCTAAGAAACACTAAACCCTAAGAAAACCTAAACCCAAAAACCCTAAAAACCTTTAAAAACCGTAAACCTAAAGTACCGTAAAAACCCTTTAAAGCCCTAAACCCTACACCCTTAAATACCTAAAAAACACCCTAAGAAACCTTAAATGCTAAACGCTAAACCTTATGAAACCTTAAATCCTAAACCCTAAAACCTAAACCCTAAACCCAAAGAAAGCCTAAACTCTAGGAAATCCTAAACCCTAAAAAAACCTAAGCCTAAAAGCCCTAAAAAACCAATGCCCTAAACCCAAAAAAAATGATAAAATAACTTCAGCCCTAAACGCTAAAATATCCTAAAAAATAACCTTAAAAACCTTAAACCTAAAAAACCATAATCCCTAAATCCTAAATCCTAAAAAACCCTAAACCCTAAACCCTAAGAACCCTAAACCATATTCCCTAACCCTTAAAGCACTCTACACCTAAAGCCCAAAACACTAAATCCTAAGAAATCCTAAACCTTAAAAAAACCTCAACCCTCAACTCTAATAAACCCTAAACCCTAAAAAACCCTCAGCCCTAAACCCTAAGAAACCCTAATCCCTAGACAGTTAGAAATCCTTAACCCTAAAAATCCTAAAAAATCTTTTAAAAAATACTTAAAAAACCCTAAACCTAAAAACCATTAAAAAAACTCTAAGCCCTAAACCCTAGACCCTAAATATCCCTAAAACCCCTAAACTCTAAATCCTAAACCCTAAAAAATCCTAAAAAACCCTAAGAATCACTAAACCGCGAAAAACCCTTAAAACATTTTTAAAAAATCCTAAGAATCCCTAAACCCTAAATCCTAAATCTTAAGGCCTAAACCCTAAGCCCTAAAAACCCTAAACCCTAAACCCCAAGCCTTATGAAATACTAAGAAACCATAAACACTAAGAAACCCTAAACCCTAAGAATACCTAAACCCTAAAAAACCTTTTAAAACCCTAAACCTAATAAACCCTTAAAAAATCTAAACCCTAGAAAAACCCTAAATCTAAAACCCTAAGCCCTAAACCATAAGAAAATCTAATCCCTAATAACCCCTAAACTATAAAAACCCATAAAAAATTAAAAAACCATTAAAAACCGTAAACCAAAAAAACACTAGAAAAACTTAAGCCCTAAACCCTAAAAACCCTTAAAAAAAACCTAAACCTAAAACCCTAAACCCTAAGAAACCCAAAATGCTAAACCATATACCCTAAGAAAGAAACCCTAAACCCTTAACCCTAAACCTTAGGGCTAAACCCTAAACCCCAAGTCTTATGAAACACTAAAAACCCTAAACCTTAGGGCTAAACCCTAAACCCCAAGCCTTATGAAACACTAAGAAACCCTAAACCCTAAGAAACCTTAAACCCTAAGAAACCCTAAACCTAAAAACCCCTAAAACTAAAATACCCTAAAAAACCCTTTAAAACCCTAAAGAAAACCTAAACTTAAAACCCTATGACCTCAAGCCTAAGAAACCCTGTATCGTAAGAAACCCAAAACCCTAAGAAACCTTAAAAACCTTTAAAAACCCTAATTGTAAGAAACCCTAAACACTAAAAAAACCCTTAGCCTAGAACCCTTAACCCTAAGAAACCCTAAACCTTAAACCCTAAACCCTAAGAAACCCTAAACCTTAAACCCTATATCTTAGGGCCTAAACCATAAAGCCTAAAAAAACTCCCTAAAACCCTAAAAACCATAAGCCCAAAACCCTAAACCCTAAAATACTCAAAAAAATCACTAAACCTAAAACCCTAAGCCCAAAACCCTAAAACCTAAAAAACCTTAAAAACTCTAAACCTAAAAACCTTTAAAAAACCATAAGCCCTAAATATAAAACCCTAAATCCTAAGAAACCCTAAAACCCTATACCATAAGCCCTAAGAAACCATAAACCATAAGAAAACCTATACCCTAAGAAACTCTAAATGCTAAAAAACCCTAAAAGCTAAAAACCCTACACCTAAAAAATCCTAAAAAAACTAAGACTTAAACCAAAAATCCTAAGGGGTCGTTTGGTACAAAGAGGCATAATTCAGGGATTACTAATGCATGGATTAGTAATGCAGGGATTAGTAATGCAGGGTTTAGTAATGCAGAGATTAGTTTTTATCAAGTGTTTGGTTCATTGTTTCCCATTTAATCTTATGTTTGGTTTAAAATTCTAGAATTTTTTTTTCCTATTATACCCTTGAGTTATTATGAGATTTTATATTTCATTTAATTTCTCAAGTTAAATACTAAAATATATTTAAAAATTATTATTAATTTTGAGGTGTGATATGCTACCATAGAGATCCTTGATAGCACGGTATATTTCTAATTTTTTGTTGGTCAAATATACCATAAACTTAACATAGATTTAAGGCTATTTAAATTATTCAAATACATGAAGCTTATTTTTTTTAAAATAGTTCAAGTGGTCAATCGACGAAGTACATTTAAAAAAATGAAAACAATCAACCCAATATAACAAATCAACTATGGAGAATAAAATATTAATTTGTGAAATCATCAAATTACATGGAACGAATTTGGAGAATTTAAAAGAATATTTATAAATATTCTCATATAAATAAATAAAAGAGCATTAAATTACAAAAGATAAAAATTAGGAAAAAAGATTTGGGGATAGTTTAGTAATTTAGGGGTCTTATCCAAGGATTGTTAAACCTTGGATTAGTTATCCCTCCCTTTTCTAGGGATAAAATAAGCACTTGTATGAGGTATAACTAATCCATGGATTAGATTAAATAAAGTAACCAAACAATGTTTTTGTTGGACTAAATTTTAATCCATGGACTATTTTAATTAATACCTCCTACTAAACGGGTCCTAATCCCTTAGTAACACTTAACCTTAAACCCTAAACCCAAAGAAATCCTAAACCATAAAGCCTAAGACACTTTAAAAAAACCTCAAGAATCCCTAAACCCTAAGAAATCCTAAACCCTAACTTAAACCCTAACTAACCCTAAGCCCTAAAAACCCTAAGAAACCCAAAACCCTAAATCCTAAAGCCTAAGAAACCCTAAACCCTAAGAAACACAAAACCTACACTAAGAAACCTAAACCCTAAAAACCCTTTAAAATCGTAAACCGAAAAAACCCTGAAAAAAATTCCCTAGAAAATCCTTAAAAAAACCCAAAACACCCTTTATAAACTCACAAAAAAACCTTTTAAAACCCTAAACCGTAAAAAACATAAAAATCCTAAAAAAACCTTTTAAAACCCTAAACCTAAAAAGAAATACTAAACCCTAAGAAAACCTAAACCCAAAAACCCTAAAAACCTTTAAAAAACCCTAAACCTAAAGTACCCTAAAAACACTTTAAAATTCTAAACTTAAAACCCTAAATTTAAAACCCTATGACCTATACCCTAAGAAACCCTAAACCCTAAGAAACCCTAAATCGTAAGAAACCCTAAAAAATCCTAAGAAACCCTAAAAACCTTTAACAACCCCAATCGTAAAAAACTCTAAACCTAAACCCTAAAACCTAAATGATAAATTCTAAACCCTAAATCCTAACATACACTAAGAAAAACCAAAAACCTTAAAAACTCTAAACCTAAAAACCCATAAAAAACCCTAAGCCCTATACCTAAAACCCTAAAAAAGGCTAAAACGCTATACCATAAGCCCTATGAAACCCTAAACCCTAAAGCTTAAGAAAACCTAAAACCTAAGAAACCCTAAAAAACCCTACAACCTAAAAACCCTAAAAAAAAAATTAAAAAACCCTAACGAAAACCCAAAAAAACCTTTGAAATCCTAAACCTAAAAGATGCTATAAAAAACTAAGACTTTAACCCTAAACCCTAAGCCCTAAGAAAGCCTAAGAAATCCTAAGAAACACTTAACCTTAAACTCTAAACCCTAAGAAACCCTAAACCGTAAAGCCTAAGAAGCCTTAAAAACCCTAAGAATCCCTAAACCCTAATTCCTAAATCCTATGAAACCCTAACTAACCCTAAGCCTTAAAAACCCTAAGAAACCCCAAACCCTAAGCCCTAAGAAATACCAAACCCGTAACACTAAGAAACCTAATTCCTAAAAAACCTTTAAAACTCCTAAAACTAAAAAACCCTTAAAAAAACCCTGGAAGATCCTAAAAAAACCTTAAAACACCCTTTAAAAACTCCAAACCTAAAAAACCCTCTACCTAAAAGAACCCTAAAAAACCCTAAGTCCTAAACCCGAAAAAAAATTAAACCCAAAAATTCTAAACATGAATTGCTAACAAATCCTGAACCCTAACAACCCTAAGCCCTAAAAACCATAAACCCTAAAAAAGCCTTAAAAACGCTAAACCTAAAAAATCATTAAAACCCTAAAAAAAACTTTTAAAACCCTAAAAAAAAACCAATGCCCTAAACTCTAAATAACCCTAAATCTAAAACCCTATGCCCTAAACCCTAAGAAACCCTAAGCCCTAAGAACCTGTAAATCTTAAAAAACCATTAAAAAATCCTAAAAACCCATTTGAAAAGCTTGAACCTAAACAACCCTAAAAAAACTTAAACCTAAAAATACCCTATAAAAACTTAAGCACTAAACCCTAAGAAACCCTAATTCCTAAACACTTGGAAACCCTTAACCCTAAAAAACCCCAAAAATCTTTTACAAAACCCCTAAAAAACTCTAATCCATAAACCCTACATATCCATAAAAGACCCCAATATTCTAAACCCCAAACCCTAAATTCTAATCCCTAAAAAACCCTATAAAACCCTAAGAATCCCTAAACCCTAAAAAACCCTTAAAAATATTTAAAAACCCCTAAGAATACCTAAAACTTAAATCATAAATCTTAATGTTTCCCTAAGCCCTAAAAATCCTAAGAAACCCTAAACCCTATGAAACCATAAACCCTAGGAAACACTAAACCCTATACCTTAGGGCAGAACCCTAAACCTCAAGACATATGAAACACTAAGAAACCCTAAGTCCTAAGAAACCCTAAACTCTAAGAAAACCAAAACCCTAAAAAAACCTTGAAAAACACTAAACCTAAAAAAACCCTTAAAACCCCTAAAAAACCCTAAATCTATAACCCTAAGCCCTAAACCCAAAGAAACCCTGAGCCCTAAGAACCCCTAAACCGTATAAAACCATAAAAATCTTAAAAAAACCTTTAAAACCCCTGAACCTTAAAAAAAACCATAAATGCTAAACCCTATACCCAAAGAAACCATAAACCCTTCACCCTAAACCTTAGGGCTAAACCCTAAGAAACCCTAAACTCTTAGAAATAAAAAAACCCTAAAAACCCTTTAAAACCCCTAAACCCTAAACCTTAAAAACCCTAAAAACCTTATAAAAACCCTAAGCCCTAAGAACGCCTAAGTTGTAAAAAACAATAAAAATCTTTAAAAACCTTTAAAAACCCTAAACCTTAAAAAACTCTTAACCTAAAAAACCTTAGAAAAACTTAAGCCCTAAAACCTTAACCCTAAAAAACCTAAACATAAAACCCCAAACCCTAAGAAACCCTAAACGCTAAACCCTATACCCTAAGAAATCCTAAATCCTTAACTCTAAACCATAGGGCTAAACCCTAAACCCCAAGCCTTATTAAACACTAAAAAACCCTAAACCCTAAGAAAACCCTAAAAACCTTTAAAAACCCTAAACCTAAAATACCCTGAAAAACCATATAAATCCCTTTAAAACCCTAAACCCTAAAAAATCCCTAAACTTAAAACCCCATGCCCTAAATCCTAAGAAACCCAAAATCCTAAAGAAACCCTAAAAACCTTTAAAAACCCCTAATCCTAAAAAACCCTAAACCTAAAAAACACTTAAAAAAATTAACTCTAAAAAACCCTAAACCTAAAACCCGAAGCCCTAAGAAACCCTAAATCTTAAACACTATACCTTAGGGCCTAAACCCTAAACATTAAGAAACCCTAAAAAAACCCTTAAAACCCCTAAAAATCTATTCAAACCCTAAACCTAAAAATCCTTTCAAAAATCATAAGTCCTAAACTCTAAACCCTAAAAAACTCAAAAAAAATCCTTAAACCTAAAACCCTAAGCCATAAATCCTAAAAAAGAAACCCTAAACCTTAACATACTCTAAGAAACCCTAAGAAACACTAAGAAACACTAAACCGTAAACCCTAAGAAACTCTAAACCTTAAGCCCTTTTAAACCCTAAGCTCTAAGTAATCCTAATACCCTAAAACCTAAAACCTAAGAAATCCTAAACCCTAAACCCTAATACCCTAAACCCTATGAAACCCTAAAAACCTTTAAAAACTCTAAACCTAAAAACTCTATAAAAAAAAATCCTTTAGAACCCCTAAAAACCTTTAAAAACCTTAAACCTAAGAAAATCCTAAAAAACACTAAGCCCTACACCATAATTTACCGTAAAAATCATTTAAAAAACCCTAAACCCTAAGAAACCCTATGAAACCCAAAACCCTAAACCATAAGAATCCCCTAAACCCTAAGAAAACCCAAACCCTAAAAAACACTAAGAAACCCTAAACCTTAAAAAACCTAAAAAAAACCTTAAAACTCCTAAACCTAAGAAACCCTAAACTCTAAACCTAAACCCTAAATTATAGGAAACCCTAAACCGTAAACCCTTAAAAAACCATAGTCCCTAAACCCAAACACTAAGAAACCCTAGACCCTAAACCAGAAAAAATACTAAGAAACCCTAAACCCTAAAAAACACCAAAAAATCTTTAAAAACTCTAAACCTAAAACACCCATAAGAAATACTAAACCTAACAAACCAAAAAAAAATCTAAACCCTAAACCCTAAAAAAACCCTAAAATTAACACACTAAATCCTAAACCTAACAAACCGAAAAAAAATCTAAACCCTAAAATTAACACACTAAATCCTAAACCCTACACCCTAAAAGACCCCAAAAAAACCCTAAGAAGCCTTAAACGCTAATCTCTAAACCGTAAGCCTTACACCCTAAATCCTAAGAAAGCCTAATACCTAGAAAACCCTAAACCATAAAAAACCCTAAACCCTAAAAAACCTAAGCCTAAAAAACTCTAAGCCATAAACCTTAAAAACGATAAAAAAAGACCTAAGTCCTTAACCCTAAGAAACCCTAAACCCTGTACCCTATAGAATCCTAAAAAAACCATAAAACCTCTAAACCTAAAAAACCCTAAACCCTAAGAAACCCTAAACCCAAAACCAAGAACAATAATCCCTAAACCCTTATAACCCTAAACCTAAAGCTCTAAACACTAAACCCTAAGAAATCCTAAACCCTAAACCCTAAAAAATCCTCAACCCTGAACCCTAAGAAACCTTAAAAAACCCTAAGAAACCTTTAAAAACCCTAAGAAACCTTAAAAAAACCTAATCGTAAGAAACCCTAAACACTACAAAAACACTAAACCTAAAATCCTAAACCCTAAATGATAAATCCTAAACCTTAAACCCTATATCTTAGGGCCTAAACCCTATACCCTAAATCTTAGGCTTAAACCCTAAACCCAAAGAAACCCTAAAAAAAACCTAAAACCGTTTAAAACCCTAAAAACCCAAAAGCCCTAAACCCTAAACCCTAAAAACTCAAAAAAAATCTCTAAACCTAAAAGCCTAAGCCCTAAACCCTAAACCCTAAAAAACCTTATAAACACTAAACCTAAAACCCTTAAAACCCCATAAGCCCTAAATCTGAAACCCTAAACCCTAAGAAACCCTAAAACCCTATACCATAAGCCCTCAGAAACCCTAAATCATAAGAAAACCTATACCCTAAGAAACTCTAAATGCTAAGAAACCCTAAAACCTAAAAACCCTAAACCTAAAAACTCATAAAAAAGCCTAAGACTTAAACCCAAAACCCTAAATCTAACACCCTAAGAAACAATAAGAAACCCTTAAACCTTATACCCTAAGAAACCCTAAACAGTAAAGCCTAAGACACCTTAAAAAAATCTTAAGAATCCCTAAACCCTAAGAAACCCTAAACACTAAACCTTAAGGCCTAAACCCTAACTAATCCTAAACCCTAAAAACTCTAAACCCTATACCTTAAACCCTAAACCCTAAGAAACCCTAAAACCTGAGAAACAGAAAACCCTTAACACTAAGAAACCTAAACCCTAAAAAATCTTAAAAATTGTAAACCTAAAAAACCCTCAAAAACTTCCCTAGAAAGTCCCTTAAAAAAACCCCAAAACACCCTTTAAAAACCCTAAACCTAAAAATTCCTAAAAACCCTAAACCTAAAAATTCCTAAAAACCATAAACCTAAAAAAAACCTATGTCCTAAACCCTAAAATTCTAAACCTTAATCGCTAACAACCCCTAAAACATGAACCATAACAACCCTAAGCCCTAAAAAACCATAAACCCTAAAAAAACCTTAAAAAACCCTAAATCTAAAAAACCCTAAAAAAAACTTTTAAAATCCTAAAAAAACCCAATGCCCTAAACCCTTAACCCTAAAAAATCCTAAAAATCCCTAAATATAAAACCCTAAGAAACCCTAATCCCAAAGAACCCCTAAACGGTAAGAAACAATGAAAAAATCCTAAAAAACCCTGAAAATACTCTAAACCTAAAAATACCCTAGAAAAACATAAGTCATAAACCCTAAACCCTAAAAACCCTTAAATAAAAAACCTAACACCCTAAACCCGCCATATAACTTTAGAAACACTAAACCCTTAACCCTAAACCCTAAGAAATCCTAAACCCTAAGAAAACTTAAACCCAAAAAAAACTTTAAAAACCAAAACCTAAGAAATCCTAAACCCTAAAAAAAACCCAAAAAACCATAAATCAAAAACCCTAAGCCTTAAGAACCCTTAAATCGTAAAAAAACATAAAAATCCTAAAAAAAACCTTTTAAAACCCTAAACCTAAAAAAATCCTAGAAAAAATTAAGCCCTAAACCCTAAAAACCCTTAAAGAAAAAACTTAAAACTAAAACCCTAACCCCTAAGAAACCCTAGACGTTAAACCCAATACCCTAAGAAACCCTAAACCTGAGGGCTAAACCCTAAACCCCCAGCCATATAAAACACTAAGATACCCTAAACCCTAAGAAAACCTAAACCCTAAAAACTTAAAAAAACCCTAAACTAAAATACCCTAAAAACAATAAAAAAACACTAAAAACCTTTTAAAACCCTAAACCCTAAAAACCCCTAAACTTAAAATTGTATGCCCTAAACCCTAAGAAACCCTAAACCCTAAGAAACCCTAAACCTTAAGAAACCTAAATCCCTAAGAAACTCTAAAAACCCCTAATCCTAAAGCACCTTAAACCTAAAGAACACTAAAAAACCCGAAGTCTAAAAAAACACTAAACCTAAAACCCTAAAGCCTAAACCCTAAAAACGTAAAAACACTAAACCTAAACCCTAAAAACACTAAACCTAAAACCCTAAAGCGTAAACACTAAGAAACCCTAAATGCTAAACCTTAAGAAACCATTAACCCTAAACCTTAGGGCCTAAACCCTAAGCCCTAAGAAACACTCAACCCTATGAAACCCTAAACACTAAAAATCCTAAAAAAAACCTTTAAAAAATCCTAAACCTAAATAACCCTAAAAAAACCCTAAGAAAATCCTAAGCCATAAGCCCTAGAAAATCCTTAAAAACACTCAACCTAAAACCCTATCCCTAAACCCTAAGAAACCCTGAACCTAGAAAATCCCAAAGAAACCCTAAATTTTTTTTTCAAAAGCCCTTAACCTAGAATGTCCTAAAAAAACCCTAAACGTTAAGGCCTAAACCCTAAACCCTAAAAAAATCCTAAATGTTAGGGCCTAAACCCTAAACCCTAACCTTAAGGCATAAACCTTAAACCCTTAGAAACCCTATACCGTAAGAAACCCTTAACCCTAAGAAAGCTTAAACACTGAACTTTAAGAAATCCTAAACCTTAAAAAACCTTTAAAACCCTAAATCTAAGAAACCTTAAACCCTAAACTATAAAAAAAACCATAAACCCTAATAAATCCTAAACCATAAACCCCTATAAACCCTAAACCTAAAATCCTAAGCCCTATACCCTAAGAAACCCTAAACCCTAAGAATCCCTCAATCCCAAAAAATCCTAAAATAACTTAAAACCCCAAAACTTCAGAAACCCTAAAAAAAACCTAAACCTAAATAACCCTAAAAAACACTAGGGCCTAAACCCTAACCCTAAACCCAAAACCCAAAACCCTAAACCCTAAAAAATCCTAAATCCTAAAAAATCCTAAACCTTAATAAAACCCTAAACCTAAAAATTCCTAAAAAAAACCCTAAGAAATCTTAAACCCTAAGAAACCCTTAACCCTAAGAAACCCTAAATTGTAAAAACCCATAAAAAACCTAAAAAAAACCCTATTCCTAAGAAACCTTTAACACTAAACCATAAAAAACCCTAAATCCTAAGAAACCCTAAACCCTAAACCATAAAAAACCCTAAACCCTACAAAAACCTAAACCCTAAAAATTACTAAAAAAACCAAAAGAAATACTAAGAAACCTTAATAGCTAAACGCTAAACCCTAAAAACCCTAAACCCTCATCCTTAGGGCCCAAACCCTAAACCCTAAGCCCTAAGAAACCCTAAGAAATACTAAACCCTAAACTCTAAGAAACTCTAAACCTTAAAACCTTATAAACCCTAAGCTCTAAGAAACCCTAATGTCCTAAAACCTAAATCCTAAATAATCCTAAACTCTAAACGCTCAGAACCATATACCTAAGAAACCCTAAACCCTAAACCCTAAGAAACCCTAAAAATATTTAAAAACCCTAAAAAAAAACCTTTAAAACTCCTAAAACCATTAAAACATTAAAACCCTAAAAATAACCCTTTAAAACCCCTAAAACCTTTAAAATCCTTAAACCTAAAAAATACTAAGCCCTACACCCTAATTTACCCTAAAAATCATTCAAAAAAAAAACAAAACTCTAAACCCTATGAAACCCAAAACCCTAAACAATAAGAATCCCCTTAACCCTAAGAAAACCTAATCCCTGAAAAACACTAATAAACCCTAAACCGTAAAAAACCTTAAAAACCCCAAACCTAAGAAACCCTAAATTCTAAACCCAAAAACTTAAACCCTAAGAAACTCTAAACCGTAAACCCTTAAAAATCATAGTCCCTAAATCCAAACCATAAGAAACTCTAAGAAACCCCAAACCCTAAACCCTAAGAAATCCTATACCCGAAATAACACAAAGAAACCCTAAACCCTAAAAAACACCAAAAATTCTTTAAAAACTCTAAACCTAAAAAACACTTAAAAACTCAAAACCTAACAAACCCAAAAAAAACACCCTAAACCCAAAACCCTTCAAGACCCTCCTAAAACCATAAACCCTAAACCCTAAAAGACCTAAAAAAACACCCTAAGAAACCTTAAATGCTCAACCCTAAACATTATGAAACCCTAAAACCTAAACCTTAGTTACTAAATCCTAAACCCAAAACCCAAAGAAAGCCTAAACCCTAGGAAATCCTAAACCCTAAGAAACTCTAAACCCTAAAAAAACCAAAGCCTAGAAACCCTAAAAAAACAATGTCCTAAACCCAAAAAACTGATAAAATAACCTCAGCCCTAAACCCAAAGAAACCGTAAACCCCAAAATATCCTAAAAAAAACCTTAAAAACATTAAACCTAAAAAAGCATAAGCCCTAAATCCAAAATCCTTAAAAATCCTAAACCATAAACCCTAAGAAATCCTAAACCCTAAACCATAAACCCTAACCCTTAAAACACTCTACACCTAAAGCCCAAAACACTAAATCCTAAGAAACCCTAAACCCCTAAAAAACCCTCAACCCCTAACTCTAATAAACCCTAAACCCTAAAAAAACCTCAGTTCTAAACCTTAAGAAACCCTAATACCTGGACAGTTAGAAATCCTTAACCCTAAAAAATCCTAAAAAATCTTTTAAAAAATCCTAAGCCTAAAAACCCTTAAAAAACTCTAAGCCCTAAACCCTAGACCCTAAATATCCCTAAAACCCTAAACTCTAAACCCTAAACCCTAGACCCTAAATATCCCTAAAACCCTAAACTCTAAACCCTAAACCCTAAAAACTCCTAAAAAACCCGAAGAATCCCTAAACCCCAAAAAACCCTTAAAAGATTTTAAAAAATCCCTAAATCCTAAACCATAAGAAACCCTAAACCCTAAATCCTAAATCTTAAGGCCTAAACCCTAAGCCCTAAAAACCCTAAAAAACCATAAACCCTAAACCTTAGGGATAAACCCTAAACCCCAAGCCTTATGAAACACTAAGAAACCATAAACCCTAAGAATACCTAAACCCTAAAAAACCCTAAAACCCTTTTAAAACCCTAAACCTAATGAAGCCTAAAAAAACCCTAAATGTAAAACCCTAAGCCCTAAACCATAAGAAAATATATTCCCTAATAACCCCTAAACTATAAAAACCCATAAAAAACTAAAAAACCTTTAAAAACCGTAAACCTAAAAAAACTCTAAACCTAAAAAAACACTAGAAAAACTTAAGCCCTAAACCCTAAAAACCCTTAAACAAAAAACCTAAATCTAAAATCCTAAACCCTAAGAAACCTTAAACCCTTAACCCTAAACCTTAGGGCTAAAACCTAAACCCCAAGCCTTATGACACACTAAAAACCCTAAACCTTAGGGCTAAACCCTAAACCCCAAGCCTTATGAAACACTAAGAAACCCTAAACCCTAAAAAAAAATTAACCTAAAAACCCCTAAAACTAAAATACCCTAAAAAAACCCTTTAAAAACCTAAACCCTAAACTTAAAACCCTTTGACCTAAAGCCTAAGAAACCCTAAACCCTAAGAAACCCTATATCGTAAGAAACCCAAAATCCTAAAAAACCCTAAGAAACCTTAAAAAACCTTTAAAACCCCTAATTGTAAGAAACCCTAAACACTAAAAAATCCTAAGCCTAAAACCCTAAAACCCTAAACCCTAAGAAACCCTAAACCTTAAACCCTATATCTTAGGCCCTAAACCCTAAATCCTAAATCTTAGGCCTAAACCCAAAGAAACCCTAAAAAAGCCCCCTAAAACCCTAAAAACCATAAGCCCAAAACCCTAAACCCTAAAATACTCAAAAAAATCACTAAACCTAAAACCCTAAGCCCAAAACCCTAAAACCTTAAAAACTCTAAACCTAAAAACCCTTAAAAAACCAGAAGCCCTAAATCTGAAACCCTAAAACCCTATACCACAAGTCCTAAGAAACCATAAACCATAAGAAAACCTATACCCTAAGAAACTCTAAATGCTAAAAAACCCTAAAACCTAAAAACCCTAAACCTAAAAAATCCTAAAAAAAACTAAGACTTAAACCAAAAACCCTAAACCTAAAACCCTAAGGGGTCGTTTGGTACAAAGATGCATAATTCAGGGATTACTAATGCATGGATTAGTAATGCAGGGATTAGTAATGCAGGGTTTAGTAATGCAGAAATTAGTTTTTATTAAGTGTTTGGTTCATTGTTTCCCATTTAATCTTATGTTTGGTTTAAAATTCTAGAATTTTTTTTTCCTATAATACCCTTGAGTTATTATGAGATTTTATATTTCATTTAATTTGTCAAGTTAAATACTAAAATATATTTAAAAATTATTATTAATTTTGAGGTGTGATATGCCACCATAGAGATCCTTGATAGAAAGGTATATTTCTATTTTTTTGTTGGTCAAATATACCATAAACTTAACATAGATTTAAGGCTACTAGTGCTTCAGTTTGAAGATACAACTATACACTATAAAGCGATGATACATCATTTAATGTCATGCTAAACTAGCATTAATAATACTAGGAGAGAATGGTCTTTGCTAACACAGACTCAATATTGTGAAAGTTGAAACTGAATTGATATGATAGTCCATAAGATAAGAATGGATACATGTAAATTAGCATTTACGGAACATCACATGCTAATGTTAGACACTACTTGAAACATAGTATCCACTCATTACTTATTTTTTTTCTTTATATCCATGGAAACATTGTACTATTAGATGCTAGTGTCACATTTTATACTAGTGATACATCAGTGATATGTTTTAGTATATTTTAGACTCCTAGAAATGTTGATCCAAAAAAGAACACCTATACAATTATAACATGATGATAGTAAGTACTCACATTTCAAACAAAAAAAAAGACAAATAATAAATATCTACCAAGGAAATAGGTGAAGAATAACAACAAACCTATGACACCCTCTCAGTATGGTTCAACATTCAAAAAATATTTCAATTTGTGTACTTGAACAAAAAAGCAATATTGTAGATGATTACAAACCGAAAGATTTAATACAAGTTGTGCGAGATCAAGGAGGAGAGGAAAGGACTTAAACAGGCAGCTATAACTGCAAAACAATTTTTTTGTTCCTAGCCAGATGCCACCATGCTTGATGTTCCTACTTAACAATCATTAATCAGCTACATATAAGGTATTCTGATAAACCAAATGACTAGGATTAAAGAAACTATTGAATTCCTATATTTACCTCGGCAACTTCCAAGACAACAACTAAAATAACAAATAGAATACATGGAAAAATAGAGAACAATTGAAACAAAATTCATGCAAATCAAAGGAGCAACTGCAGAAGATGTAGGCATGCGTGCTTTGATGTAGAATCAAAATGTAAACTTGACATTACTTCAGAGTATTGTTTGGCTTAAACCACAAATGATGGTCTTTATATTCAAAGAACTGTTGTACAACACAGTAAGTATAGGACATTGCAAATTAAGAAGCCACATGCTAAAAAATTATTGCCCATGTATCAACGTGAGATCAAGAGAGTACACCAATGTAAATTTTGCTTTTTCTTTCAAAAGAGAAATAAAATAAGAAGTAAAAAAAGTATTTTCAAACAGAGTGCTCCTAGATAGTTGTATTTAGCGAACCACACAAAAGATTGATTATAGTACTTCAATCAAGTTTTAGGATAACATATCACCTAATACCTGTAGAAATTTGTGTCTTTGAAAAACAAAGGAATAACAACTTGCGCATCAGACATGCCTTAGGGATCCAGCTTGCACATCTAAGTGTCGATAGATAACTTCCCCCTTTCTGCATTAGTTTTTACAGTCCACATTTTAAATAAACTATGATGCAATCCAAACTCACTGGATACATTGTACCCTACACTTTTAAGATTGTGAAAATAAAATATTAGATAATTAACCGCACATACCACTGAATTAGCTCTTGTTCCCTCACACTCATTTGGATCGTCTCTAAACATATGTTAAGAAAATTATAATAAAAATTCTCAATGTTGCTCAACAAAGTTTTAGCAGCGAAATGCTACATGATTCAATAAACTGGATGAGAAATAAGGATACTTCAGAAAGAAAAGTGATGTAAACCTGAGCTGACTCTATGGCATGTGAAAGGACTCCAATTCTGAAACATAAAAATCATAAGAAATGGTAACAGAGTTACATTAGAAAAGAGGGATGCAAGATCTAAAAAGAGAAAAAAAATGACACCAACAGGATATAAATGATCGAATAAAAATAACAATGCAAGAGCTAAAATAGAAAAAAATGACAGCAACAAGATATAAATGATTGAATAAATATAACAATGAAAAGCAATATTTTACGTGGTTGTTGGATTGAAGATTTTATAGACACGTATAAGTAAATGATTGAATAAAAATAACAATGAAAAGCAATATGTCATTGTCTACATTTAAAGCTTCCGGTCATGTCTATGAGTTGCAGCTTCTGAATCACCCTTTTAAGAGAGATTGCATCCAATAAGTATTTTTATCTAATCTATATTTGAGGATCTATTTACTTTGAAGATTCACTTATTCTGATTAAATGGTTCAGATGAATGAAAAAATCAGAAATTAGAGGGAAACAATCAATTATTTAGACTTATTTTAGTTTAGTGAAACTAACAAACTTCCCCTCTAAACTGAAAAATGACCTATTTAATTCCGTCGGTATTCACCAAAAAGACTAAATGGAAAAAAGAATAAGGAAAGAAGAACAAGGCTTTAAGATTGAGACAAAATGCGCACTCTTTATGTTGTTGTTTTCCCCTTCTGTCTTAAAGGCCATATAATATTGTTACCTTTAAAAGCAAATTTGGCTTTGTTCACTAATAGATATGATATTGAAGTTGGATAATCAATTGTTAAAATAATTTGATTTATCTTTTTATTTAAGTATTCACCTGAATTGAGGACATTCTAAAATCAAAAGCTAACATTGTTACAATCTATATATGAGCATGATACTAAGACGGTAATCATAAATGATTCATATTCAAATATTTTCTAAGAACATAATTTTACTTTGCTTGTCGTTAGAACCATCTGATATTGAACCTAACATAGAATTAGGATATGCTTGAATCTCATAGATTAGAGCAAAAGTTTGACAACTTTTAGTAACTCACCTTTCTAGTAGATGGAAGAAGGATTTCCCTTGGTAGAAGCAAGAAATACAGGAAGCACTGTAAGCTGAGTCAACTGTATATATATCGGGTAAAAATTACACAAATTGTTTGCAACATTTAGTTCCAAGTAAAAATTCAGGTGCGGAAACAAATAGTTACGTGTACAAAACAGTTTCGCTCTCTCTTAATACGTTGTAAAGCCTGTTAATTTTGGATGCAGAGCAGCTGTTTCTTGTGTTGGTAGTGGGATGCCAATATCCTGACGGCATTGTTATCTCAGTGGAGATTGTAGGAGTTGTAATTTGGACAGAACAACTTTCCAGTGTGATATTTACAATCTTTTAAATGTGAAGTTTCTCATGTGCTCACCTCACCAGCAACATCACTCAATCAGTGTGAAAACGGACAATTTTAAAGATATTTACAAGCTTTCAGATAAATATTTCAAATTTGGCTTGCTCCTCATGTCCATGCTACCTCAAACAAAAAAGCAACCTACTCATACATAGTCATAGATAATTTAAAAGCAAACAAAATGAAGCACAAACATTTCAAAACTCAATTTACAGTACCACTCTAGAACACCTGGTCAACTTAAATTGAAAACAAGCTTAAACTATATGTAATATAATCAAATTGAAATTCTGAAAAATGTTAAGATTATTTAGATCTAAAATTGCATCTAACATTCTTAAAACGCATAAAACAAAAAGGTAATCATATAAATTAAGATTTTATAATACCAGCAATAGAGAAAGACAGTTGAACGAGAAGAAGGCTGTCATATATGAGTCGAGTGACTGAATCTATCTCCATCACCACAACCCATATCCGCTTCCGTAGACTCCCCAACTCCTCCAAACGATGTCAGAATTCTTCAAATTGTTTCTCCAGTTTCCCAAACGAAGGCATAGAAGAAGTAGGGAAATTACCATCCGTCATCAAAGAAGAGAGAAACGTACAGTAACAACAAGATCTGTAGAAAGAAGAACTCAATAATTTATGAGTGGAAATGTGAAGTAGAGGGAAATAGGGTTTTGTGTTGAATTGATTGAGCAACTCCTCTGTTGAAATAGGGAAAAACATACGGTGAGCTTTTTAATTTTTTTATGAATTCATTTTTTGGCCAATTAGAAATTGGAGGGAGTGTTAAATATATTGGAGGGAATACAATATTTTAGTGATAATTTTAGAAAAAACTATAATGCTACACTTGTAAAGTGTTGTTTTTAGAATTATAAAAATAGCACACTTTAAAAGTGTAATCATATATGAAAATAAGTATTACCAATTATATCATGATATGACAACGCTTACAAGTGTAGCCTATACCACTAAAGAGCATGCTTTAAAAGTGTTGCTAATGTCATCGTGGCCAAAAACTAAAAATTAAGGCAACACTTTAAAAGCGTACCCAAAAATATTTTAGGCAACACTTTACAAGTGTTGTCCAGATTTAGTGTGACCTTAGGCCAAAAATGTTGTAGTGCCCATAACCCTAAACCTGAGGGCTAAACCCTAAACCCCAAGCCCTATAAAACACTAAGAAACCCTAAACCCTAAGAAACCCTAAAACCTAAGAAAACGTAAACCCTTAAAAGCCCTAAAAACCTTTAAAACCCTAATCTAAAATACCCTAAAAACCCTTTAAAAACCCTAAACGGTAAAAATCCCTAAACTTAAAATTGTATGCCGTAAATCCTAAGAAATCCTAAACCCTAAGAAACCCTAACCTTAAGAAACCTAAAACCCTAAGAAACCCTAAAAAACCCTAATCATAAAAAAACATAAACATAAAAAATACTAAAAAAATCCTAAACCTAAAAAATACTTAATCTAGAACCCTAAACCCTAAGAAACCCTAAGCGATAAATCCTAAACCCTAAATGTTAAACCCTACACCTTAGGGCCTAAACCTTAAACCCTAAATCGTAGGCCTAAACCCTAAACATTAAGAAACCCTAAAAATCCCTAAAATAAACCCTAAAACCTTTTTAAAACCGTAAACCTAAAAAACACTAAAAAACCATAAGCCCTAAACCCTAAACCCTAAAAAACACAAAAAAATCCCTAAACCTAAAACCCTAAGCCCTAAACCCTAAACCCTATCATACGCTAAGAAACCCTAAAACCTTTAAAAACGCTAAACCTAAGAACCCTTAATAAACACTAAACCTAAAAAACCCTAAGAAAAAACCCTAAAGCCCAAACCCTAAACTCTAAGTCTTAAGTCATAAACCCTAAACCCAATACCCTAAACCCTAAAACCCTTTTAACAAAAAACCTAAAACCCTAAACCCTAAGAAACCCTAAATGCTAAACCATATACCCTAAGAAACCCTAAACCCTAAACCTTAGGGATAAACCCTAAACCTTAGGGATAAACCCTAAACCCCAAGCCTTATGAAACACCATGAAACCCTAAACCCTAAAAAACCCTAAACCCTAAGAAAACCTAAACCCTAAAAAAACTTTAAAAACCTTAAACCTAAAAAACCCTTAAAAATCCTAAAAACTAAAAAAAAGCCTTAACTTAAAACCCTATGCCCAAAATCCTAAGAAACCCTAAACCCGAAGAAATCCTAAAGCTTAAAACCTATACCTTAGGGCCTAAACCTTAAACCCTAATGCTTAGGCCTAAACCCTAAAAAAAACCATAAAAACCCCTCAAAACCTTTTAAAACCCTAAAAATCGTAAACCCTAAACACTAAACCCTAAAAAACTCAAAAAAATCCCTAAACCTAAAACCCTAAACCCTATCATACTCTAAGAAACCCTAAAAATCTTTAAAACTCTAAACCTAAGAACCCTTAATAAAACACTAAACCTAAAAAAACCCCAAGAAAAAACTCCAAACCCTAAACCATAAACCTGAGGTCATAAACCCTAAACCCTAAATCCTAAACCCTAAAACCCTTCAAAGAAAAAACCTAAAATCCTAAACCCTAAGAAACCCTAAACTCTAAACTCTATACCCTAATAAAACCTAAACCCTAAACTTTAAGAAACCCTAAACCTAAAAAATCCTTAAAAAAAACCCTTAAAAACCTCTGAAAAAACCCCTAAAAACTAAAAAAAAATTAAGCCTAAACTTAAAACCCAATGCCCTAAATCTTAAGAAACCATAAACCCGAAGAAATTCTAAACCGTATAAAACCCTAAAGCCTAAAAAAACCCTAAAGAAAAACTTAAAACCCCTAAATTAAAAAAAATCCAAAAAACCCTAAACCCTAAAAAACCTTAAACCCTAAGAAGTCCTAAACCCTAAGAAATCCTAAACTCTAAATAAATCCTAAACCTAAAAAAATCCTCAAAATCCTTCAAAAACCCTAAGAAACCCTTAAGCATAAAAACCCAAGAAATCTTAAACCCTAAAAAACTTTTCAAACCCTAAACCTAAGAAATTACCTTAAACCCTAAATCATAAAAAATCCTAAACCCTAAAACCATAAACCCTTAGAATCCCTAAACCCTAAGCCCTAAACCCTAAACCCTAAAACCCTAAACCCTAAGAAACCCTAAACCAAATAAACCCTCGTACCCTAAACCCTAAAAACCTTTTAAAACTCAAAACCTAAAAACCCAAAAAAAAACCATAAAAAACACTAATCCCTACACCCTAATTTACCCTAAAAATAATTTTAAAAATCCTAAATCCTAGACCATAAGAAAACCTAAACCCTAAGAAACCCTACACCCTAAAAATCCTAAAAAAACACTAAAATACTTTTAAAACCCTAAACCTAAAAAACTGTAAACCTAAAAACCCTAAGTCCTAAACCCTAAACCCTAAAAAAACCAAAATCCCTAAAAACCCTAAAATAATATAAGAAACCCTAAACCGTAAGAAACTTTAAACCCTAAACCCTTAACCTTATGGCATAAACCCTAAGCCCTAAGAAACCCTAAACCCTAAAAAAATCCTAAAAAATATAAGAAACCCTAAACCCTAAATGGAATGAAACCATAAAATTTAAACCCTAAACCCTAAACCCTAAGCCCTAAGAAACTCTAAGAAATCCTAAACCCCACAAAACATTAAAAAAATCCTAAACCTAAAAAACCCTAAAAAAACCTAAGCTCTAAACCATAAAAAACCTTAAACCTAAAATCCTAAACCCTAAAAAACCCTAAACTCTAAATCCTAAGAAACCCAAAACCCTAAAGACCCATAAACCATATAAAAAAACTATAAAACCCCTAAACCTAAAAAAACCCTAAAATCCCAAAAGAACCCTTCAAAATCAAAAACCTAAAATCCCTAAAAAAACCTTATGCCCTAAGCCCTTAAAAACCATAAAAAAAACCTAAGCCCTAAACCCTAAGAAACCTTAAATCCTTAAAAACCCTAAGATATCCTAAACCCTAAAAACCACGTAAAAACCCTATAAAACTTTGAAAACCCTTAAAAATCCTAAACATAAAAAGCCCAAGAAAAACACTGAACCCTAAACCCTAAACCCTAAAAGCACTAAACCTAAAACACTAAAGCATAAACACTAAGAAACCCTAAATGCTAAACCTTAAGAAACCCCAAACCATTAACCCTAAACCTTAGGGCCTCAACTCTAAGCCCTAAGAAACCCTAAACCCTATGAAACCCTAAACACTAAAAATCCTAAAAAAAAACTTTAAAAAATCCTAAACCTAAATAACCCTAAAAACACCCTAAGAAAATCCTAAGCCCTAAGCCCTAGAAAACCCTTAAGAACACTAAACCTAAAACCCTAAGCCCTAAACCCTAAGAAACCCTAAACCTAGAAAAACCCTAAGAAACCCTGAAAAAATCTTTCAAAAGCCCTAAGAAACCTTAAATGCTAAACCCTAAACCTAAAAATCCCTAAAAAAACCCTAAGAAATCTTAAACCCTAAGAAACCCTTAACCCTAAAAATCCTAAGAACCATAAATTGTAAAAACCCATAAAAAATCTAAAAAACCCCTATTCCTAAGAAACCTTAAACCTAAACCATAAAAACCCTAATCCTAAGAAACCCTAAACCCTAAACCATAAAAAACCCTAAACCCTACGAAAACCTAAACCCTAAAAAACACTAAAAACCCAAAAGAAATACTAAGAAACCTTAATAGCTACACGCTAAACGCTAAACTTTAAACCCTAAAAAACCCTAAACCCTCATCCTTAGGGCCTAAACCCTACGCCCTAAGAATCCCTAAGAAACACTAAACCCTAAACCCTAAGAAACTCTAAACCTTAAACCCTTATAAACCCTAAGCTCTAAGAAACCCTAATGTCCTAAAAGCTAAATCCTAAATAATCCTAAACTCTAAACGCTCAGAACCCTATACCAAAGAAATCCAAAAATCCTAAACCCTAAGAAACCCTAAAAACATTTAAAAACCCTAAACCTTAAAACCCTACAAAGACCCTTTAAAACTCCTAAAACCATTAAAAATATTAAAACCCTAAAAAAACCCTTTAAAACCCCTAAAACCCCTAAAACCTTTAAAAACATTAAACCTAAAAAATACTAAGCCCTACACCCTTATTTACCCTAAAACTCATTCAAAAAAAACAAAACCCTAAACCCTATGAAACCCAAAACCCAAAACAATAAGAATCCCCTAAACCCTAAGAAAACCTGAACCCTAAAAACACTAAGAAACCCTAAACCGTAAAAAACCTAAAAAAAATCTTAAAAACCCCAAACCTAAGAACCCTAAACCCTAAATTCTAAACCCAAAAACTTAAACCCTAAGAAACCCTAAACCGTAAACCCTTAAAAAATCATAAGCCCTAAACCCAAACCATAAGAAACTCTAAGAAACCCCAATCCCTAAACCCTAAGAAATCCTAAACCCAAAAAAATACAAAGAAACCCTAAACCCTAAAAAACACCAAAAATTCTTTAAAATCTCTAAACCTAAAAAACATTTAAAAACCCTAAACCTAACAAACTCGAAAAAACACCCTAAACCCAAAACCCTTAAAAAAACCCTCCTAAAACCCTAAACCCTACACCCTAAAAGACCTAAAAACACCCTAAGAAACCTTAAATGCTAAACCCTAAACCTTATGAAACCCTATACCCTAAACCCTAAAACCTAAACCTTAGTTACTAATTCCTAAACCCTAAACCCAAAGAAAGCCTAAACCCTAGGAAATCCTAAACCCTAAGAAACACTAAACCCTAAAAAAACCTTAACAGCCCGTATGATGCTTGTGATACTTGACATAGCCTTATAGTATAAGTGAGGGACTATGTTTCTTATATGATTAGTGTTGGTTTAAACTAGCTCGAAAGGTGATGTGATTCCTTGCACGTTTCAGCATGTGTACTGCAAGTTAACTCCAACGGAAGTATTTAAACTAGAGAATGTAAGGTGGTAATTGAGCTTAAAGTTGAAAGTTAAGTGCTAAGTTAAAGCAAAAGGGATTAATATTTAGAAAATTAAATAAAATAAGTGAGCTGATTGCTTGACTTAACTAAGCTAGTAGGTGACAAGTAGGTGCATCACCTACTTTGACTTATTGACCAGTCCAAAGGACCAAGTAGGTGCATCACCTACTTGAGCTATATGGATCTAGTTAAAAAGGCCAAGTTTTATGGGTCAGATTTCGGCCTATGCTAATGGAATTACTTGAGGCCCAAACTACGTTAAATAAAAGAGAAATGAAATTAAAGCCCAACAGCCAAATCTCCCAAGGCCCAATGTAAGTTAAGTCCAACTAAGGAAAAGGGCAACTAGATGAATCACCTACTTTTACCTTTTGAGCAGCTTGATGTACATAAGCAGGTGCATCACCTACTTGACCAATTAGTGGCTGAAAATGAAGCTAAAAAGAAGGAAGTTCTAGAGGATATTCTTAAAGGCGAAGAAAGCTCAATATAAGATAAATATTGGCTGCTATTTCCACTCCATTTAAACACATAAATTTAGAATTAACTCCAGCTCTCTCTCTCTCTTTTCTCTTAAGGATTAAAAGAACAACCTCAAATTTCTTCTAGGGTTCTTGAAGAAACCCTCATCTTTGTAAGTTAAGGTAAGTGAAAACACTTATGGATTTAGCTTAATTCTCCCAAGTATGATTAGGAAAACTTGCTATTCATGCTCAAGTATAAGTACAAGGGCGGAATGTGTCCACAAGTTACTGCTCACTTTCCTTGATTATTAAGATACTTTTCTCTTCTTCTTTTGTTTAAGTGTGAAGGGAAGTTGAAGTTCTTGAAGATTTCAAGTTAAAAGGGTAAGTTGCATAAATTGAGGTAAGGTGACTGCTCCTTTTTTTCTGTCCTCCTTATGCATGATTTTTGATGAAGAATTACATGTGTGTTTTTATTAAGAACTCAAGGGATGGTGAGTTCAATATTTGGTTGCTATGATAATGAACAATTTGGGCTGTTTTATGTGAATATGTGGGGACTGCATGGTTGATGTGGGGAAAAGTGTGAATATTTTATATGAAAATATAGGAGGGTGTGGTGATACACCACCCAACTGAATGTTGTGTAGGCTTACTACTCACTCCACGTTGGTATGTGGATGTAATTCGAGGAGAAGTAATTGAACAACGTCCTTGATATGATAAATTATGGGCCCGCTGCCGGGCTACCATTTTTGTGAGGTTAAGTAGCCAATGTGTTGCTTAGCTACTAATACTAGTTTTTACTTATTTCATTGTAGATTAATAATCTGAAAGGAAGGAAGTTAATTCCTTGTAATATCTGAGTTATACAACAAGGTATGTAAGGCTATTCGATTCCATATTCTTTGGCATGAAATCTGATAATTGTGATTAATATCAACAAACTGAGTTTCCTAAGCTCTACTCCTAGTCAAGGAAATATGGTGGCAGTGTACGATCTCCAATATAGCTAATAATATTTCCCCCCTTCCTAGTGTATCAAATCACTTCATTATGTGTTCATTACTCTACATTTGTATAATTATCCTCCTATATGCTAGTATAGAAATGGTATTCGCAACAGCAAGCTTGGTAAATTCTCCTCTTAGTCAATTGAAGTCAATTGTGCCATTTAAGCTCATAAGTAATGCATTGATGTTACATAGCTCCTTACGTCATTGTTACTGCCTTGGAGTCATTATTTTCATGTCTTATATTACTAGTGCATGGTTCCGAATCTCAAAAATGATTATGACCACCAAAACAACAATCTCAAAGATTAAAGAAACTAAGTGAAGCAATCTGTATAATTAAGGGTGGCAGCCCAGGGGAAAATTCCTAGCATGGTCGATCCCAATTGGTATAGAAGGGTGGCAGCTCAGGGGTGAAATCCTAGCATGGGCCGATCCCAATTTGTGTAATTATGAGGACAGCATCCCAGGGGTTAAATGCCTAGCATGGGTCATCCTCTTCTACCAATGATCAGCTGGTCATTTGTATCACATGCCTTATAAAGATCATAACATACAGAAAAGTAAAGAAATGAATGCAACATACATGATCCCACAAGAGTAAAAAAATGTGGTCTCCTATTCTGATCTATGCACTTATATACAGATACTTGATGTCATTTGAGCCTTGTTTTACATATGATATTGCCTTACATATGCAGTACATTTTTTTTGGTACTGACGTCCCTTACGGGGGCACTGTATTTCATGCTGCCGGCACAGGTACTCCAGCTAGTAGACCTCTTTAGTAGGAGCACAGGTACTCAGCTGCTATTGGTGAAGCTCTAGGTTGATTCAGGGCTTACCGAGTCTTTGACACCTATTTTGTTGTTGTATGATAGTTAAGGGTAAGGCGGGGCCTTGTCCCGTCCTAAACTAAGGTTTTCTATCTTTTAAAGGCTTTGTAGACTAATGTATATAGTCCAGTTACGTCTTGTGTCTTAACAAGTTGTGGCCTCAACGACCAAGTCTTGTATATAAGTTTTGGGTGTTGGTTCGTATCACTACATCCTATGTGAACTTGTCACAACCTTAAGATTGTCATAGTTATATGCATAGTAATCACATGTTACATGTTGGTTCTCTCAGGCGTTTATGGCATCGGGTGCCTGTCCGTCTTAATAGGACTTAAGGCGTCACAAAACCTAAGCCTAAAAACCCTAAAAAACCAATGCCCTAAACCCAAAAAAATGATAAAATAACCTCAACCCTAAACCCAAAGAAACTCTAAACCCTAAACCCTAAAATATCCTTAAAAAAACCTTAAAAACCTTAAACCTAAAAAAGCATAAGCCCTAAATCCTAAAAAATCCTAAACCCTAAACCCTAAGAAACCCTAAACCTTAAAACACTCTACACCTAAAGCCCTAAACACTAAATCCTAAGAAACCCTAAACCCTAAAAAACCCTCAGCCCTTAACTCTAATAAACCCTAAACCCTAAAAAACCCTCAGCCCAAAACCCTAAGAAATCCTAATCCCTGTATAGTTAGAAATTCTTAACCCTAAAAAATCCTAAAAAATCTTTTCAAAAACCCGAAACCTAAAAACTCTTAAAAACTCTAAGCCCTAAACCCTAGACCCTAAATATCCCTAAAAACCCCTAAACTCTAAACCCTAAACCCTAAAAAATCCTAAAAATACCCTAAAAATCCCTAAACCCGAAAAAACCCATAAAACATTTTAAAAACCCTAAGAATCCCTAAACCCTAAACCCTAAATCCTAAATCTTAAGGCCTAAACCTTAAGCCCTAAAAATCCTAAAAAACCCTAAACCCTAAACCTTAGAGATAAACCCTAAACCTTAGGGATAAACCCTAAACCCCAAGCTTTATGAAACACTAAAAACCCTAAACCCTAAGAAAACCTAAACCCTAAAAATCCTTTGAAAACTCTAAACCTAAAAAATCCTTAAAAACCTAAACCATAAAAAAATCCTAAATCTAAAACCCTAAGCCCTAAACCCTAAGAAAATCTAATCCCTAATAACCCCTAAACTATAAAAACCCATAAAAACTAAAAAACCATTAACAACCGTAAACCTAAAAAAAACACTAGAAAAACTTAAGCCTTAAACCCTAAAAACCCTTAAACAAAAAACCTAAACCTAAAACCCTAAACCCTAAGAAACCCAAAATGCTAAACCCTATACCCTAAGAAACCCTTAACCCTAAACCTTAGGGCTAAACCCTAAACCCCAAGCCTTATGAAAGACTAAAAAATCCTAAATTTTAGGGCTAAACCCTAAACCCAAACCCTTATGAAACACTAAGAAACCCAAAACCCTAAGAAAACATAAACCCAAAAACCCCAAAAACTAAAATACCCTAAAAAAACCCTTTAAAACCCTAAACCCTAAAGAAACCCTAAACTTAAAACCCTATGACCTAAAGCCTAAGAAACCCTAAACCCTAAGAAATCCTATATCGTAAGAAACCCAAAACCCTAAGAAACCTTTAAAAACCCTAATCGTAAGAAACCCTAAACACTAAAAAACCCTAAGCCTAAAACCCTAAACCCTAAGAAACCCTAAACCTTAAACTCTATATCTTAGGGCCTAAACCCTAAACCCTAAATCTTAGGCCTAAACCCTAAATCCAAAAAAACCCTAAAAATCAGAAGCCCAAAACCCTAAACCCTAAAATACTCAAAAAAATCAGTAAACCTAAAACCCTAAGCCCTAAACCCTAAAACCTAAAAAACCTTATAAACTCTAAACCTAAAAACCCTTAAAAACCATAAGCCTTAAATCTGAAACCCTAAATCCTAAGAAATCCTAAAACCCTATAACATAAGCCCTAAGAAACCATAAACCATAAGAAAACATATGCCCTAAGAAACTCTAAATGCTAAAAAACCCTAAAACCTAAAAACCCTAAACCTAAAAAATCCTGAAAAAAGCTAAGACTTAGACCAAAATTCCTAAACCTAAAACCCTAAGGGGTCGGTTGGTACAAAGATGCATAATGCAGGGATTACTAATGCATGGATTAGTAATGCAGGGATTAGTAATGAAGAGTTTAGCAATGTAGCGATTAGTTTTTATCAAGTGTTCGGTTCATTGTTTCCCATTTAATCTTATATTTCGTTTAAAATTCTAGAAAAAGTTTTTTTCCTATTATACCCTTGAGTAATTATGAGATTTTATATTTCATTTAATTTGACAAGTTAAATACTAAAATATATGGTAAAAATTATTATTAATTTTGAGGTGTGATATGCCACCATAGAGATCCTTGATAGCACGGTATATTTCTATTTTTTTGTTGGTCAAATATACCATAAACTTAATATAGATTTAAGGCTACTTAAATTTTTCAAATACACGAAGCTTATTTTTTTTTAAAATAGTTCAAGTGGTCAATCGACGAACTACATTTAAAAAAATGAAAAAAATCAACCCAATATAACAAATCAAATATGGAGAGTAAAATATTAATTTGTGAAATCATCAAATTACATGGAACGAATTTGGAGAATATAAAAGAATATTTATAAATATTCTCATATAAATAAATAAAAAGAGCATTAATTTACAAAAGAAAAAAATTAGGAAAAAAGATTTGGGGATAGTTTAGTCATTTAGGGGTCTTATCCAAGGATTGCTAAACCTTGGATTAGTTATCCCTCCCTTTTCTAGGGATAAAATAAGACCTTGTATGAGGTATAACTAATCCATGGATTAAGTTAAATAAAGTAACCAAACAATGTTTTTGTTGGATTAAATTTTAATCAATGGACTATTTTGATTAATACCTCCTACCAAACGGTTCCTAAGCCCTAAGAAACACTTAAACTTAAACCCTAAACCCAAAGAAACCCTAAACCGTAAAACCTAAGACACCTTAAAAAAATCTCAAGAATCTCTAAGCCCTAAGAAACCCTAAACCCTAAACCTTAAGGCCTAAACCCTAACTAACCCTAAGCCCTAAAAACCCTAAGAAACCCAAAACCCTAAACCCTAAGAAACCCAAAACCCTTAACACTAAGAAACCTAAACCCTAAAAAACCTTTAAAATCATAATCCTAAAAAACCCTAATAAAAATTCCATAGAAAATCCTTAAAAAAACCCAAAACACCCTTTAAAAACCTTAAACCTAAAAAACCCTAAAAAATCATAAACTTAAAAAAACCCTAAGTCCTAAACCCTAAACCTTAAAAAACTCTAAACCCTAAAATTCTAAACCTTAATCGCTAACAAACCCTAAACCCTGAACCCAAAAAAACCCTAAACCTAAAAAATCCTAAAAAACCTTTCAAAAACCCTAAACCTAAAAAACCCTTAAAAAACTCCAAACCTAAAAATACCCTAGAAAAACTTAAGCCATAAACCCTAAACCCTAAAAACCCTTAAACAAAAAACCTAAAACCCTAAACCCTAAACGCTAAACCATGTACCCTAAGAAACACTAAACCATTAACCCTAAATCTTAGGGCTAAACCCTAAACCCTAAGAAAACTTAAAACCCAAAAACAACATCAAAAACCCTAAACCCTAAAAAAAACTCCAAAAACCCTAAATCTAAAACCCTAAGCCCTAAGAACCCCTAATCCGTAAAAAACATAAAAATCCTAAAAAAATCTTTTAAAATCCTAAACCTAAAAAAACCCTTAAAGAATAAACCTAAACCTAAAACCCTAAACCCTAAGAAACCCTAAATGCGAAACCCTAAACCCATAACCCTAAACCTGAGGGCTAAACCCTAAACCCCAAGCCGTATAAAACAGTAAGAAACCTAAACTCTAAGAAACCCTAAACCCTAAGAAAATCCAAAACCTTAAAAACCCTGAAAACCTTTAAAAACCCTAACCTAAAATACCCAAAAAAAACCCGAAATAACCTTTTAAAACCCTAAACCCTAAAAACCCCTAAACTTAAAATTGTATGCCCTAAATCCCAAGAAACCCTAAACCGTAAGAAATCCTTAACCTGAAGAAACCTAAAACCATAAAAACCATAAGAAACCCTAAAAACCCCTAATCGTAAAAACCCTAAACCTAAAAAATACTAAAAAAACACTAAACCTAGAACCCTAAACCCTAAGAAACCCTAATCGATAAATTCTAAACCCTAAGAAACCCTAAAGCTTAAACCCTATACCTTAGGGCCTAAACCCTAAACCATAAGTATTAGGCCTAAACCCTTAATACTAAGGAACCCCAAAAAAAACCTTTTAAAACCCTAAAAAAACCATATGCCCTAAACCCTAAAAACTCAAAAAAATCCCTAAACCTAAAACCCTAAGCCCTAAACCCTAAACCCTAACATACGCTAAGAAACTCTAAAACCCATTAAAACTCTAAACCTAAGAACCCTAAATAAAACACTAAACCTAAAAAAAACCCAAGAAAAAAGCCTAAACCCTAAGCCATAGATCATAAACCCTAAACTCAATACCCTAAACCCTAAAACACTTTAAAGAAAAAACCTAAAACCCTAAACCCTAAGAAACCCTAAACGCTAAACCCTATACCCTAAGAAACCCAAAACCCCAAGTCTTATGAAACACTATGAAACCTTAAATCCTAAGAAACCCTAAACCCTAAGAAAACCTTAACCCTAAAAAATCTTTAAAACCCTAAACATAAAAAACCCTAAAAAAAATCCTTAAAATGCCTAAAAACTAAAAAAAAAAAGCATAAAACTATGCCGTAAATCCTAAGAAACCCTAAACCTGAAAAAATCCTAAACCTTAAAAACCCTAAAGAAAACCTTTAAAAACCCTAATCATAAAAACCCTAAACCTAAATACCCCTAAACCCTAAAAAATTCTAATAAACCCTAAACCTAAAAAACCCTACAGAAAACTATGCCCTAAACCCTAACCCTAAAAAACCCTAAACCTTAAACCCTAAACCCTAAACCCTAAGAAATCCTAAACCCTAAGAAATCCTAAACTCTAAAAAAATCCTAAACCTATAAAATCCTCAAAATCCCTTAAAAACCCTAAGAAACCCTTAACCATAAAAACCCAAGAAACCTTAAACCCTAAAAAACCTTTAAAACCCTAAACCTAAGAAATTATATTAAACCCTAAACAATAAAACACCGTAAACTTAAAACCCTAAACCCTAAGAATCCCTAAACCCTAAACCCTAAACCCTAAAAAACAATAACAAAGCCAAAAGAAATACTAAGAAACCTTAAATGTTAAACCCTGAACCCTAAGAAACCCTCAACCTTAACCCCTAAACCCTAAGAAACCCTAAAACCCTAAACTCTAAACACTAAGAAACCTTTACCAAAGAAACCCGCATATCCTAAACCCTAAACCCAAAGAAACTTTAAAAACCTTTTAAAACTCAAAACCTAAAATCCCAAAAAAGAAACACATTCAAACCCCTAAAAACCTTTAAAAACCCTTAACCTAAAAACCCTAAACAACACTAAGCCATACACCCTAATTTACCCTAAAAATAATTTTAAAAACTCTAAACCCTAAACCCTATGAAACCCTATACCCTAGACCATAAGAAACCCTAAAACCTAAGAAACCCTAAACCCTAAGTAATCCTACACCCTAAAAATCCCAAAAAACTCTAAAACAAATCCTAAAAAACTTTAAAAACCCTAAACCATAAAAACCCTAAGTCCTAAACCCAAAACCCTAAAATCTCCCAAATCCCTAAACCTTAAAAACCCTAAAATAATATAAGAAACCCTAAACCGTAAGAGACTTTAAACCCTAAGCCCTTAACCTTATTGTGTAAGTCCTAAGCCCTAAGAAAAAACCTAACCCATAAAAAACCCTAAAAAATATAAGAAACCTTAAATCCTAAACCCTAAATCGTAAGTAACTATAAACCTTAAACCCTAAACCTTAGGACCTAAACCCTAAACCCTAAGCCCTAAGAAATCCTAAACCCCACAAAACCTTAAAAAAACTAAACTTAAAAAACCCTAAAAAAATCTAAGCCCTAAACCCTAAAAAACCTTAAACCTAAAACCCTAAATCCTAAAAAACCCTAAACTCTAAATCCTAAGAAACCCAAAACCCTAAAGACCCATAAACACTATAAAAAACCTTAAAACCCCTAAACCTTAAAAAACCCTAAAATCCCAAAAAAAAACCTCAAAAATCATAAACCTAAAAACCCTAAAAAAAACGTATGCCCTAAGACCTTAAAAACCATAAAAAAAACCAAACCCTAAACCGTAAGAAACCCTAAACCCTAAAAACACTAAACCTAAAACCCTAAAGCCTAAACACTAAGAAACCCTAAATGCTAAACCTTAAGAAACACTAAACCATTAAACCTAAACCTTAAGCCCTAAGAAACCCTAAACCCTATGAAACCCTAAAAATCCTAAAAAAACCTTTAAAAATCCTAAACCTAAACAACCCTAAAAAAAATCCTAAAAACCTGTAAGAAAATCCAAAGCCCTAAACCCGAATAAATCCTAAACCCTAAGAAACCCTAAACCTGAAAAACCCTAACAAACCCTACAAAATTTTTCAAAAGCCCTTACCCTAGAAAGTCCTAAAAAACCCTAAACGTTAAGGCCTAACCCTAAACCATAAAAAAACCCTATATGTTAGGGCCTAAACCCTCAACCCTAACCTTAGAGAATAAACCCTAAACCCTAAGAAACCATAAAACCCTAAACCCTAAGAAATCCTTAACCCTAAGAAACCTTAAACACTAAACCTTAAGAAACCCTAAACGTTAAAAAACCCTACACCTTAAAAACCTCAAACCTAAGAAATCCTAAACCCTAAACTATAAAAAAACAATAAACCCTAAACCCCTATAAACCCTAAACATAAAATCCTAAGCCCTAAGCCCTAAACCCTAAGAAACCCTAAACCCTAAACTATAAGAAACCCTCAATCTGAAAAAACCCTAAAAAAAATATAAAACCCCAAAACCCTAAAACTAAATAACCCTAAAAAACCCCTATGCCCTAAACCCTATCCCAAAAAACCCTAAACCCAAAACCCTTAACCCTTAACCCTAAACCCTAAGAAACATTAAACCCTAAAAATCCTAAACCCTAATAAAACCCTAAACCAAAAATCCCTTAAAAAATCCCTAAGAAATCCTACACCCTTAGAAATCATTAACCCTAAGAAACCCTAAATCGTAAAACCCCATAAAAAATCTAAAAAACCCTAAATCCTAAGAAACCTTAAACCCTAAACCATAAAAACTCCTAAATCCTAAGAAATCATAAACCCTAACCCTAAGAAAACCTAAACCCTAAAAAACACTAAAAAATCCAAAATAAATAGTAAGAAACCTTGAACACTAAACGCTAAACCCTAAGAACCCTAAGCCCTAAGAAACCCTAAGAAATACTAAACCTTAAACACTAAGAAACTCTAAGCCTTAAACCCTTATAAACCCTACGCTCTAAGAAACCCTAATGCCCTAAAACCCAAACCCTAAATAATCCTAAACCCTATACCCTAAGAAACCCTATACCTAAGAAACCCTAATACCCTAAACCCTAAACCCTAAGAAACCCTAATAACCTTTAAAACCACTATACCTTAAAACCCTAAAAAAAACCCATTAAAACCCCTATAACCTATAAAAACCTTAAAACCCTTAAAAAAAACATTTAAAACCCCTAAAAACCTTTAAAAACCTTAAACCTAAAAAATACTAAGCCCTACACCCTAATTTACCCTAAAAATCATTTAAAAAAAACAAAATGCTAAACCCTAAGAAACCCTATAAAACCAAAACCCCTAAAAAATACTAAGAAACCTAAACCCTAAAAAACCTAAAAAAAAACAACCTTAAAACCCCTAAACCTAAGAAATCCTAAACCCTAAAACCTAAACCCTAAGAAACCCTTAAAAACCCAGAAGCCCTAAACCCAAACGCTAAGAAACTCTAAGAAACACCAAACCCTAAAACACCCTAAACCCAAAAAAACACCAAAAAACCGTTAAAAACTCAAAACCTAAAAAACGCTAAACTAACAAACCTGAAAAAACACCCTAAACCTGCAAAAACACCCTAAACCTTTAAAAACACTCAAAAAACCCTAAACCCTACACCCTAAAAGACCCTAAAAAAACACCCAAGAAACCTTAAATGCTAAACCCTAAATCCTAAGAAACCCTAAACACTGAACCCTAAGACCTAAACCTTAGGTTCTAAGTCCTAAACCCTTAACCCAAAGAAAGCCTAATCCCTAGGAAACCCTAAACCCTAAGAAACCCTAAGCCCTAAAAAACCTAACCCTAATAAAACCTATGCCTTAAACCAAAAAAATGATAAAAAACCTCAGTCCTAAACCCTAAAACCTAAGAAACCCTAAATCTTAAAACACCATACACCTAAACACTAAATCCTAAGAAATTCTAAACCCTAAAAAATCCTCAGCCCTAAACTCTAAGAAACCCTAAACCCTAAAAAACCCTCAACCCTAATCCCTGCACAGTTAGAAACCCTTAACCCTAAAAAACCATAAAAAATCTTTTAAACATCCTAAAAACACCCTAAACCTAAAAAAACCTTAAAAACTCTAAGCCCTAAACCCTAGACTCTGAATATCCCTAAAAAAGACTAAAAAATCCTAAACCCTAAGAACCCCTAAGAATTCCTAAACTCTAAGAACCCCTTAAAAACATTTAAAAAAATTCTAAGAATCCGTAAACCCGAAGTTCTAAATCTTAAGGCCTAAACCCTAAACCCTAATCCCTAAATTCCTAAGAAACACTAAACCCTAAGAAACCATAAACCCTAAACCCTACGAAACACTCAACTCTAAACCTTAGGGCTTAACCCTAAACCCCAAGCCTTATGAAACACTAGGAAAACCCTAAACCCTAAGAAACCCTAAGCCCTAAAAAACTTAAACCCTAAAAAACCTTTAAAAACCCTAAACCAAAAAATCCCTTAAAAACCCTAAACTCTAAAAGAAACCCTAAATCTAAAACCCTAAGCCCTATACCCTAAGAAATCCTAAGCCCTAAGAACCCCTAAATCGTAAAAAACCATAAAAATCTGAAAAACATTTTAAAACCCTAAACCAAAAAAAACTCTAAGCCTAAAAAAAACCCTAGAAAAACTTATGCCTTAACCCCTAAAAATCCTTGTATAAAAAACCTAAACCTAAAACCCTAAACCCTAAGAAACCCTAAACGTCAAACCCTATACCCTAAGAAACTATAAACCCTTATCCCGAAACCTTAGGGCAAAACCATAAGCACCAAGCCTTATAAAACACTAAGAAATCCTAAATCCTACGAAAACCTAAACCCTAAAAAAGATTTATTATAGTACTTCAATCAAGTTTTAGGATAACATATCACCTAATACCTGTAGAAATTTCTGTCTTTGAAAAAAAAAGGAATAACAACTTGTGCATCAGACATGCCTTAGGGATCCAGCTTGCACATCTAAGTGTCGATAGATAACTTCCCCCTTTCTGCATTAGTTTTTAGAGTCCACATTTTAAATAAACTATGATGCAATCCAAACTCACTTGATATATTGTACCCTACACTTTTAATATTGTGAAAATAAAATAGTAGATAATTAACCGCACATACCACTGAATTAGCTCTTGTTACCTCACACTCATTTGGATCATCTCTAAACATATGTTAAGAAAATTATATTAAAAATTCTCAATGTTGCTCAACCAAGTTTTAGCAGTGAAATGCTATATTATTCAATAAACTGGATGAGAAATAAGGATACTTCAGAAAGAAAAGTGATGTAAACCTAAGCTGACTCTGTGGCACGTGAAAGGACTCCAATTCTGAAACATAAAAACCATAAGCAATGGTAACAGAGTTACATTAGAAAAGAGGGATGAAAGATCTAAAAAGAGGAAAAAAATGACACCAACAAGAAATAAATGATCGAATAAAAATAACAATGCAAGAGCTAAAATAGAAAAAAATGACACCAACAAGATATAAATGATTGAATAAAATAACAATGAAAAGTAATATGTTACGGGGTTGTTGGATTGAAGAATTCATAGACACGTATAAGTAAATGATTGAATAAAAATAACAATGAAAAGCAATATGTCATTGTCTACATTTAAAGCTTTCGGTCATGTCTATGAGTTGCAGCTTCTGAATCACCCTTTTAAGAGAGTTTGCATACAATAAGAATTTTTATCTAATCTATATTTGAGGATCTATTTACTTTGAAGATTCACTTATTCTGATTAAATGCTTCAGATGAATGAAAAAATCAGAAATTAGAGGGAAACAATCAATTATTTAGACTTATTTTAGTTTAGTGAAACTAACAAACTTCCCCTCTAAATTGAAAAATGACTTATTTAATTCCATCGGTATTCACCAAAAAGACTAATTGGAAAAAAGAAAAAGAAAAGAAGAACAAGGCTTAAAGATTGAGACGTAATGCCAACTCTTTATGTTGTTGTTTTCCCCTTCTGTCTTAAAGGCCATATAATATTGTTACCTTTAAAAAGAAAATTTGGCTTTGTTCACTAATAGATATGATATTGAAGTTGGAAAATCAATTGTTAAAATAATTTGATTAATCTTTTTATTCAAGTATTCACCTGAATTGAGGACATTCTGAAATCAAAAGCTAACATTGTTGCAAACTATATATGAGCATGATACTAAGATGGTAATCATAAATGATTCATATTGAAATGTTTTCTAAGAACAGAATTTTACTCTGCTTGTCGTTAGAACCATCTGATATTGAACCTAACATAGAATTAGGATATGCTTGAATCTCATAGATTAGAGAAAAAGTTTGATAACTTTTAGTAACTCACCTTTCTAGTAGATGGAAGGAGGATTTCCCTTGGTAGAAGCAGGAAATACGGGAAGCACTATAAGCTGAGTCAACTGTATGTATATTGGGTAAAAATTACACAAAATGTTTGCAACATTTAGTTCCAAGTAAAAATTCAGGTGCAGAAACAAATAGTTATGTTTACAAAACAGTTTCGCTCTCTCTTAACACGTAGTAAAGCCTGTTAATTTTGGATGCAGAGCAGCTATTTCTTGTGTTGGTAGTGGGCTGCCAATATCCTGACGGCATTGTTATCTCAGTGGAGATTGTAGGAGTTGTAATTTGGACAGAACAACTTTCCAGTGTGATATTTACAATCTTTTAAATGTGAAGTTCCTCATGTGCTCACCTCACCAGCAACATCACTCAATCAGTCTGAAAATAGATAATTTTAAGGATATTTACAAGTTTTCAGATAAATATTTCAAATTTGGCTTGCTCCTCATGTCCATGCTACCTCAAACTAAAAATCAACTTACTCATATATAGTCATAGATAATCTAAAAGCAAACACAATGAAGCACAAACATTTCAAAACTCAATTTACAGTACCACTCCAGAACACCTGGTCAACTTAAATTGAAAATAAGCTTAAACTATATGTAATATTATGAAATTGAAATTCTAATAAATGTGAAGATTATTTAGATCTAAAATTGCATCTAACATTCTTAAAACGCATAAAAGGAAAAGGTGATCATATAAATTAAGATTTTATAATACCAGCAATAGAGAAAGATATCTGAACGAGAAGAAGGCTAGCATATATGAGTCGAGTGACTGAATCTATCTCCATCACCACAACCCATATCCGCTTCCGTAGACTCTCCAACTCCTCCAAACGATGTCAGAATTCTTTGAACTGTTTCTCCAGTTTCCAAAATGAAGGCATAGAAGAAGTAGAGAAATTACCATCCGTCATCAAAGAAGAGATAAACGTACAGTAACAACAAGATTTGTAGAAAGAAGAACTCGATAATTTATGGGTGGAAATGTGAAGGAGAGTGAAATAGGGTTTTGTGTTGAATTGATTGAGCAACTCCTCTGTTGAAATAGGGCAAAACATACAGTGAGCTTTTTTATTTTTTTATGAATTCTTTTTTTGGCCAATTAGAAATTGGAGGGAGTATTAAATATATTGAAGGGAATACAATATTTTAGTGATAATTTTAGAAAAAACTATAATGCTACACTTGTAAAGTGTTGTTTTTAGAATTATAAAAATAGCACACTTTAAAAGTGTAGTCATATGTGTAAATAATTATTACCAATTATATCATGATATGACAACGCTTATAAGTGTAGCCTATACCACTAAATAGGATGCTTTAAAAGTATTGCTAATGTCATCGTGGCCAAAAACTAAAAATTAAGGCTACACTTTAAAAGCCTACCCAAAAATATTTTAGGCAACACTTTACAAGTGTTGTCCAAATTTAGTGTGACCTTAGGCCTAAAATGTTGTAGTGCCTATAACCCTAAACTTGAGGGCTAAACCCTAAACCCCAAGCCCTATAAAACACTAAGAAACCCTAAACCCTAAGAAACCCTAAAACCTAAAAAAAACCTAAACCCTTAAAAGCCCTAAAAACCTTTAAAACCCCTAACCTAAAATACCCTAAAAACCTTTAAAAATCCTAAATAGTAAAAACCCCTAAACTTAAAACTGTATGTCGTAAATCCTAAGAAACTCTAAACCCTAAGAAACCCTAAACCTTAAGAAACCTAAAACCCTAAGAAACCCTAAAAACCCCTAATCGTAAAAAAACCTAAACATAAAAAACACTAAAAAAATCCTAAACCTAAAAAAACACTAAACCTAGAATCCTAAACCCTAAGAAACCCTAAGCGATATATCCTAAACCCTAAGAAACCCTAAATGTTAAACCCTACACCTTAGGGCCTAAACCCTAAACCCTAAATCTTAGGCCTAAACCCTAAACATTAAGAAATCCTAAAAAACCCCTAAAACCCCTTTAAAACCGTAAACCTAAAAAACACTAAAAAACCATAAGCCCTAAACCCTAAACCCTAAAAAACTAAAAAAAATCCCTAAACCTAAAACCCTAAGCCCTAAACCCTATCATACGCTAAGAAACCCTAAAGCCATTAAAAACTCTAAACCTAAGAACCCTTGATAAATACTAAACCTAAAAACCCCAAGAAAAAGTCCTAAGCCCCAAACCCTAAAGTCTATGTCTTAGGTCATAAACCCTAAATCCTAAACCCTAAAACCCTTTTAACAAAAAACCTAAAATCCTAAATCCTAAGAAAACCTGAATGCTAAACGCTATACCCTAAGAAACCCTAAACCCTAAACCTTAGGGCTAAACCCTAAACCCCAAGACTTATGAAACACTATGAAACTCGAAACCCTAAGAAACCCTAAATCCTAAGAAAACCTAAACACTAAAAAATCTTTAAAAACCCTAAACCTAAAAAACCGTAAAAAAACCCCCTTAAAAATCCTAAAAACTAAAAAAAAGCCTAAACTTAAAACCATATGCCCAAAATTCTAAGAAACCCTAAACCCGAAGAAACCCTAAAGCTTAAAACCTATACCTTAGGGCCTAAACCTTAAACCCTAAATCTTAGGCCTAAACCCTAAACATTAAGAAACCCTAAAAAAACCTAAAAACCCCTAAAAGCTTTTAAAACCCAAAACCTATAAAACCCTAAAAACCATAAGCCCTAAACACTAAACCCTAAAAACTCAAAAAAATCTCTAAACCTAAAACCCTATGCCCTAAACCCTAAACCCTATCATACTCTAAGAAACCCTAAAAACCTTCAAAAACTAAACCTAAAAACCCTTAATAAAACACTAAACCTAAAAAAACCCGAAGAAAAAGCCCCAAGCCCCAAACTATAAACCATAAACCTTAGGTCATAAACCCTAAACCCATACCCTAAACCCTAAATCTTAAACCCTAAAACCCTTTAAACAAAAAACCTAAAACCCTAAACCCTAAGAAACCCTAAACTCTAAACTCTATACCATAATAAAACCTAAACCCTAAACTTTAGGGTTAAACCCTAAACTTTAGAGTTAAACCCTAAACCCCAAGCCTTATGAAACACTAAGAAACCTTAAACCCTAAAATCTTTAAAAACCCTAAACCTAAAACACCCTAAAAAAAACCCTTAAACCTCTTAAAACCCCTAAAAACTAAAAAAAAAAAAAAGCCTAAACATAAAACCCTATGTCCTAAATCCTAAGAAACCCTAAACCCGAAGAAACCCTAAACCGTATGAAACCCTAAACCCTAAAAAAACCCTAAAGAAAACCTTTAAAACCCCTAAACCTAAAAAACCCAAAAAAAACCCTAAACCCTAAAAAACCCTAATATACCCTAAACCTAAAAACCCCTAAAGAACACTATGCCCTAAACCCTAATCCTAAAAAACCCTAAACCCTAAGAAGTCCTAAACCCTAAGAAATCCTAAACTCTAAATAAATCCTAAACCTAAAAAAATCCTCAAAATCCTTTAAAAACCCTAAGAAAATCTTAACCATAAAAACCCAAGAAACCTTAAACCCTAAAAAACCTTTCAAACCCTAAACCTAAGAAATTACCTTAAACCCTAAACCATAAAAAACCCTATACCCTAAAACCATAAACCCTTAGAATCCCTAAACCCTAAACCCTAAACCTAAAACCCTAAACCCTAAATCTAAAACCCAAAACCCTAAGAATCCCTAAACCTTAAACCATAAAAAATGCTAAACCTAAAACTCTGAACCGTAAGAATCCCTAAACCCTAAACCATATATAAAACACAAACAAACCCAAAAGAAATACTAAGAAACCTTAAATGTTAAACCCTAAACCCTAAAAAACATTAAACCCTAAACCCTAAACCCTAAGCCCTAAGAAACACCAAACCCTAAACCTTAAGAAACCCTCAACCTTAACCCCTAAACCCTAAGAAACACTAAGACCCTACACCCTAAACCAAATAAACCCTCATACCCTAAACCCTAAAACCCTTTTAAAACTCAAAACCTAAAAACCCAAAAAAAAACACCCTTAAAACCCGTTAACATAAAAAAAACCCTAAAAAACACTAATCCCTAAACCCTAATTTACCCTAAAAATAATTTAAAAAACCCTAAATCCTAGACCATAAGAAACACTAAACCCTAAGAAACCCTAAATCCTAAGAAACCCTGCACCTAAACCCTAAAAAGCTCTCAAGGAAGAACTTAAGTGACAAGGAAGGTTGCCATGGGGCCCTACCCTACTCCCGACCTCGAAAAAATTCGTTCGAAAGACATGATTATAGATATCAATGATATGAATCCAACTCAAGTTGAATCATCGAAAAAGTCCAACCACAGCTCCGGTAAAACTCTAAAAACAGTCGGAATTACTGTAGCGTCTCCCCATGGAGAAACTGCCGAAAATCATAAAAACATTTCTAATTCTCTTGTTGATGTTAATTTGCCAAATGTAACTATTTGGGATGAGAGATCCCTATCAGATCTACAACATATCCAAAAATTAGACAATTTCACCGTGTCAATCAAGAGAAATCAGACGGAGAAAGATCGGTGAATTTCTGGCGAAGCGTCGGCCAGTCGGACTGAAATTCGACCTACCTCCGGCTGTCTTCATGGTGGCGCTCCTACTGGGGTTTGTAGCCCTCCTCACGGCGCACCTCCCACAGAAAACCTACTGGATTTGGACGGCGATATCGCCGGCGATGAGCTGCTGGCTAGAATCACCAATTTTCCGGCAAGTTTTTTGGACCATAACCAAAGCCAAATTGTAGCTGGCATTATTCCGGTCACAACCATCCAAAAAGCACTAAAAACTAATGTCGGGAATGCCTCAAATTTGAGTTTGAAGAACTGCCCACCTTTGACGATTTCCGGCGACGGCGGCGCTGCCGTGCCGGAGTTTAAAAATTCTAAATCCCAACGGAATCTAGTGCAGAATATTCCCAGCAACCTGAATATGCAAGAAGCCCCAATTGGTTTTGGGAAATTTGGATTTAATTATGATTCTAGGGTTCAGGTTGGGCTGCCGGACGGTGGTGATACGGCGACGGAGCTCCGATCACAAAATTGGCAATGCCAAACTGTCCATCTTGATGAGGAGAATCCAAATCCACAAAAAGCCCTATCAGGTAACCCCTCCTCCTCCTCGAATTTAAGATTTAGGGTTTTCCCTTTTAATGTCGTCGCCGGCGTCGGAGCTCCGGCCACCGAAAAATCCCAAATCTAATTCAATTCTACTCCTCCACCTCCTAGCAACCTCCATGACAAAAAATACCTTCCTAATTCCTCTTCACATCAGTCGAATTTGGATAATAGCATCCGGGAAGCTTCCAATAGCCACTGTTTGGCCGGAAATTCTGTTACGGTGCCGGAAAAAATCCCAAACCAATCTCAGAACATTCCCCATCACACCAGCAATGATTCTATCCAAAAATCCAATTTTTTAAACCCTCCTAACTCCGTTTTGAATTTTGAGGCTTCGAAAAGTCCCCAAAACAGTGTTCTTGCCCAACCTTCCATTTCGACTGTTTCTCTGATCTGTACCAGCAACGAGGGGCAAAAAACCACCAATAAACCTCCCAACAACCACTTTCCACCTATCTCCTCCAATTTTGACAAGTACAATCCAAACGACCCTCAAAACTTGGCTATTCCCCTTTCCACAAGTGCCCTACCTCCTAAAAAGAATACCCAATCTTCCTTTCCTACCTTTACCATGACCCATACTCCACCTCCCACCACTGTCCCATCTTGGGGGAACAAGTTCAGAGCTAGAAATAACGTAAACAAACCCATGATTGATCTTATTGTTCCTTCAAGATCCACCAAACAAGGTCACCCCACTGTGATGTTCAATAGAAATGATTATATAGTGAAGATGGATGATTCATGCAAATACACCCTCATTGGTAAGTTTTACGGTCCCATGCCTAAGATGGAGGTCATTCGCAAGAAGTTTATTACTCAAGTTGAGTTATCCGACTCCATCAAGATTACTCACTTCAACTCTCGACACATATATATTGACTTGGACAATGAACTTGATAGGGCTAATGTTCTGGATAGTAAGAGGTTATACATTGATGGCAAGTTCATGAGAGTTCATGTTTGGACCCCTACTTTTTCACCAAACCTTGAAACTCCGATTGTTCCTGTTTGGGTTGTCCTTCCTGAACTACCATGGCATTGTTAATATAAAGAGTTTGTAGCTCACATACTGGCCGATGTGGGTCAGGTGATCCACTTAGATGCGGATTTTCTACAAAAAACTAGAGGCAGTGTCGCTAAGGTCAAAGTACAAATGGATATCACAACGCCTCGAATACAAAGTGTTTGGATTGGTTTTGACTCCAATGATGACATTAATGGAGAGGGTCGTTGGCAAGATATAGAGTATGAAGACATTCCGCTCTATTGTATTTACTGTAAGCATCAAGGTCATGCACCCCCAGCTTGTGATATAAAGAAAAGGGATGAAGAAAAGAAAAAACACAAGGAGAAGGAAGAAGCTGGCAAGAAAGCAAAGCGCCCTATAGACCCACCACCGGTACTAACAAGTAACTCAGGTATGGTTTCCACATCTTCTCTTAATGTTGATTCTGCTAACCTACAGGTTTCCCAAAGTCCAAAGGAGAATGCCTTGCAAAGTATTGAAAAGCAAGTTCCAAAGAATCCAAAAAAGCAAGTCCTGCTAAATCCAAATGCGCAAGTCCCGCAAAATCTAAATGAGCAAGTCCCGCAAAATCAAAGTGAGCAAGTCTTTTTAAATCCAAATGAGCAAGTAATGCAGCCTCCAAAGCAACATCATAATGCAAATAAAGGTAAAGCTACTTATCAGAAGTAAGTGACAGATGTTTCTACTACTGAGGACCAGGTTGTTGCTAATGCCCATTCTCCCACTCCCCATGGCTACCCCAATATGTGTGCTGCCACTTCCCTTCCCAATGGCTACCCCATTATACGTGCTACCTCTCCCACTCCCCAGGGCAACCCCAGTATTTGTGCTGCCACCTCCCACCCCCATGGCTACCCCATTTTGCGTGCTGCCGCTTCCACTCCTCATGGCAACCCCATTATTTGTGCTGCCAATTATGAACTGTTGGTTGAAGGAGGTGAGGATGATGGTCAGGAGGATGATATTGGAGGTTCGGATGGTTTTCAGGAGAAGCCCATAGAGCCTACTAGTACAATTCCTCCCCACCCGATTACATCCAAAGTTACTAGCCCCACCCATAAGAGTCAGCCACAGAATATTTCTACCAGTCCTACAGGAAAAGCAAAGCCAAATGCTCGAAAGAGAAAAGAGGCTCAAATAAGAAAGCAGAATTACATGATCAGAAGATTGCTAGCTTTTATGCTAAGGATCCACCAAAAATTGTGGAACAAGGAGAAACTAGTGATCAAGATACTCGGGTTCCAGAAGATCAGAACTCTACAAATAATGTGACAGTTGATCAGAATGTTATTCAGGTTTCAGATAATCAAAGTACTCGGCACCCAGATGATCAAAATGCTACAGAAGAGGCTAGTCATTTTATTTATGACCATACTAAGAGTCCTATATATATCACTCCGCTACAGACAGTGCTTGCTGGTTCAGATTCAAAGGTTGATAGTGGAAAGGATCAGACTATTCCAACTGACATAGAACCTTCGGATCCTATTATTAAGCTCGGATGACCAACAGATGACTTGTGAGTTTAGACATGTGGAGTGTACGGAGAGTTTCACTCTTTTCTTCATTTATGCTAAATGCCGAGATAACCTCCGAGCCCCTCTTTGGAATACTCTCAGGCATAGATCAGCTACTACTAGTCCTTGGTGTACAGTTGGAGACTTCAATGTTATCACTACTCCAGAGGAGAAGCTTGGTGGTGTTTTGTATAGAATGAGTAAGAGCTATGAGTTTCTACACATGATTGAGCAGTGTGGGTTGATTGACTTGGGCTACCATAGTACTTCTTTTACTTGGTCCAATGGGAGAGGTCCGGATGATGTGGTTTGGAAAAGGCTTGACAGAGCTATGATAAATGACAATTGGCACAGTTGAATGCCTCTCACTACAGTGACTCACTTGCCATTTATGGGTTCAGATCATTGCCCCCTACTCTTGGAGATGACTGATCGGCATTATACTTCAACAAAATATTTCAAATTTCTTCATTGTCGGGTTGACAATCAGAACTTTATGGATACAGTGAGACTTTGTTGGGACCGAGATATTCAGGGGCATCGAATGTGGGTTTTTCACCAGAAAATGAAGCGAGTTAGTTCTACACTTAGTAAATGGCCTAAAATTGAGTTTGGGGATATTTTTGCTTGGGTTAAAGATTTTGAAGAAACTGTTAGGCTTGCGGAGGAAAAATACATCCAAACCAATAGTGAGCAGGATAGATCTTCATTGCATGCTCTTAATGCTGAATACATCAGATTCCTAAAGCTTGAAGAGTCTATCTTGAAGCAAAAGACTCAGTTGCAGTGGTTTAAAGAAGGAGATGCCAACACCAGTTACTTCCATTCTCTTATGAGAGGACGAAAGAGGAAGTTGTTTATTCACAAAGTTACAGATGACAATGGCAACTGGATTCAGGGTGATGACAATATTGATAAGGCTTCTTGTGATCATTTTCAAGAGCCGTTTACGGAGCAGAATCACTATGTTAGGGAGGACCTTTTGGCTTGTATTCCTGCACTTGTCACGGATGAGCAAAATGATAACTTGATTGTTATGCCGGATTTGGAGGAGCTTAAAAATGTGGTAATCTCCATGAATCCAAACTCAGCAGCAGGGCCAGATGGTATGAACAGGAAATTTTTTCAAGCTTGCTGGGACATAATTAAATTGGATCTTCTTACAGGGTTCGATCTTTCTTCTGTGGTTCTTCCTTCCCGAAATACTTCGCTCATGCATGCCTTGTCTTGATTCCTAAGGTGGAGTTCCCAAATCACCTTTCTGAGTTTAGACCGATCAGTTTGAGCAATTTCACTAACAAGATTATTTCAAAGATTATTTGTCTCTTACTTGCTCCTATCCTTCCTGGTCTCATTTCTACAAACCAATCCGGTTTCGTTAAAGGTAGGAATATCTCAGAGAATATCATGCTTGCTCAAGAAATTATCCATGGAATCAAGCAAAAGAATCTAGGGGGAAATGCGGTTATAAAACTCGACATGGCCAAAGCTTATGACAGAGTTTCTTGGGCCTTTACTTGCCTTGTTCTCCGGAGAATGGGCTTTTGTGAGGTTATTATTGATATGATTTGGAGGACCATGGCGGACAACTGGTACTTTGTGGTTGTGAATGGAGTTAGACATGGCTTTTTTCACTCCACTAGAGGCTTAAAACAGGGTGATCTGCTCGCACCTGCCCTATTTATTTTAGGAGCAGAGGTTCTGTCCAGATTGCTGAACAACCTTAACTATAACCAATTTTTTCGGGGTTTCTACATGGAAAAGAGAGGTCCACAGGTCAACCACCTCAGTTTTGCAGATGATGTTATTATTTTCACCTCGGGAGGCAGATGATCTATTGAGTTGATAATGCAGACTCTTACTAATTATGAAAATTGCTCCGATCAGCTTATTAACAGGAACAAAAGTCACTTTATGGTCTCCCCCGATGCTCATCCCCCTACCATTGCCATCATAAAAGTGATCACGGGGTTTGCTCAGAAAGATTCACTGATTACTTATATTGGTTGTCCGTTTTATATTGGCAGACAGAGGATCTCACACTTCTCTGGCATTATCTCTAAAGTGGTGGGCAGGATATCTGGTTGGCAAACAAAAATGCTTAGTTATGGTGGTAAAGCCACTCTCATTAAGCACGTTCTCCAGTCTCTCCCCATTCACCTTCTTAGTTCAGTTTCTCCACTCTCTACTGTCCTGAATGAGCTTGAAAAGTTGACCGCGGATTTCTATTGGGGAATGAAAAATGGGAGGAAACGATACCATTGGGCATCTTGGGAAACATTATGTCATCCTTTTGACAAAGGTGGGGTTGGTTTTAGAAAGATCTGTGATGTTTGAAAATCCCTTGAACTCAAACAGTGGTGGAACTTTAGGACTAAAGTATCACTTTGGAGGGAGTTTCTTTTAGCTAAATATTGCCAACGCTCTCACCCGGTTTCCAAGAAGTATGATTCTGGAGAATCTGCTACTTGGAAGAGTCTCATGGCTAACAAACAAATAGCGAAAGAAAATATACTTTGGAAGATAAACTCGGGCAATTCTAGTTTTGGGTGGGACAATTGGCTTGGCATCCGATCACTTGCTACTCACAGGACTTTGCCCGGTAGACCGGGCAGGGCGACTATTTTTTATTTTCTTTGTCATGGCCAATGGAGGATTAACCGACTTCATCAGTAGCTCCCGCAAAACTTGGTTGCCCAGATCCTTAGCCAGCAGATTCAATTTCAACCTGAAATACCTGATCAGCCTTACTGGAAGGCCACTACTTCGGGCATATTCTCTTGTTCTTCATCTTGGGGAGTGGTTAGAGTTACTAAGCCTACTTCTTTGATTGATAGGAGAACTTGGCAGAAGCATGTCCCCTTTAAATGCTCATTTACTCTTTGGAGAGCATTGCAGAATAAGCTTCCTACTACAGCTAGGGTTCTTACTTTTGATCTGAAAGTGACCACAGATTGCGTTTGTTGCCGTATTTCTGGTTATGAAAATGTTCAGCATGTTTTAGTGTCGGGTAACTTTGCTAGAGCTGTTTTGACTTTTTTCTCTCTTTCGATGGGCTTCAGATATGTTTCAAATTCACTTAAGAACCTCCTTGTGTATTGGTGGAATCAGACTACTGCTACTGACCCTCATCAACTTATCCTCAGATCCCTTCCTATTTTTATTTGTTGGAACCTGTGGAAGAACAGATGTGCTGCAAAGTATGGTTCTAAACAGTCTAATTTGCTTAGGGTGAAGTTTGGTATTACTAGCGACATCTACAAGCTTTTGAAGACGACTTATCCATACTTTCACTGGCCTTCTGAATGGGGAAAGTTGTGTGCTAAAGTGGAATTGTGCATCCATAAGATCAGAATTACTAGAGTTTGTTGGTTTAGACCGCCACCTGGACTAGTCAAACTCAACACCGATGGTAGTGCTCCTGGCAACCCTGGGAGAATTGGCGCAGGAGGCATACTTAGGGATTGCAATGGAGATCTCATACATGCTTTTGCTAGCCCTCTGGGAGTCGGGACTAACAATCAGGCTGAGCTTGAAGCGGTCTGTATTGGACTAGCTTGGAGTTTAGATAATGGTTATTCAGGGGTCATTCTTGAGGTTGACTCAGAGCTTCTAGTCAACTGGATTGAAGGCAGGATAGCACCCCCTTGGCATCTCCATCATTCCTTTCTCAGACTTCAGGACATCACTAGTCAGCTTCACACCTTCTCGTGTCGTCACATTTACAGAGAGGGCAATGTGGTTGCTGATGCATCGTCCAAACACAACCACACCATACTTGCTGCTACTCACTTCACTTGGATTCATGATTTGCCTATTCGTATCAGAGGGCTACTCAGGACTGACAAGATTGGTTCGGCTAACCTCAGACGAAAGAAGAATAAGAGAATTAAAGAACCGCCTTGATCTCCTTGAGGTTGTTTAGATTATAGTTTAGGGTTGTTTTGAAGAAAGACCATTATAGGGCATAGGATATTTCCTTTCTTGCTTTCACTTGTAAAGGGAGAGTCTCCCTCATTTATGATTTCCTAGTTTCGTTGTTTCGAGAGGAGTCCTCTCATAGGTGTCTACATGTTAGGTTTCCTTTTATAGTATTAGGGAAGAGTTGATTAACCTTAGTAGGATGATCGAATTTTGAACCACCAGAAAATTGGAGGTAAGGTTTATGTCCTCCTCCTTGTATTTTGTTTTTGTTTTTATTTATACTAAGGCCTGGAGGTGTTGCTAAGCCCCTGACCCCCCCCCCCCCAAGGGTCGTTAAACTTTAAAAAAAAAAAAACCTAAAAAAACCCAAATCCCTAAGCTTTAAAAACTCTAAAATAATATAAGAAACCCTAAACCGTAAGAGACTTTAAACCCTAAACCCTTAACCTTATGGCGTAAACCCTAAACCTTAAAAAAACCCTACAAAAATATAAGAAACCCTAAACCTTAAATGGTAAGAAACCATAAAATTTAAACCCTAAATCTTAGGGCCTAAACCCTAAACCCTGTGCCCTAAGAAACACTAAGAAATCCTAAACCCCACAAAACTTTAAAAAATCCTAAAAACCCTAAGCTCTAAACCATAAAAAACCTTAAACCTAAAACCCTAAACCCTAAAAAATCCTAAACTCTAAATCCTAAGAAACCCAAAACCCTCAAGACCCATAAACCATATAAAAAAACCGTAAACCCCCTAAACCTAAAAACAACCCTAAAATCCCAAAAAAACCTTCAAAATCATAAACCTAAAAATCCAAAAAAAATCTAAGCCCTAAACCCTAAGAAACCGTAAATCCTTAATAACCCTAAGATATCCTAAACCCAAAAAATCCCGTAAAAACCTTATAAAAACTCTGAAAACCCTTAAAAAAAACCTAAACATAAAAAGACCTAGAAAAATCCTAAGAAACCCTAAACACTAAACCTTAAGGCCTAAACCCTAACTAACCCTAAGCCCTAAAAACCCTAAACCTTATACCTTATACCCTAAACCCTAAGAAACCCTAAACCCTAAGAAACCCTAAACCCTAAGAAACACAAAACCCGTAACACTAAGAAACCTAAACCCTAAAAAACCTTTAGAATCGTAAACCTAAAAAACTTCACTAGAAAATCCCTTAAAAAAAACCCAAAACACCCTTTAAAAACCCTAAACCTAAAAATTCCTAAAAATCATAAACCTAAAAAATACCTAAGTCCTAAACCCTAAACACTAAAATTATAAACCTTAATTGCTAACAAATCCTAAACCCTAAACCCTAACAACCCCAAGCTCTGAAAAACCCTAAGCCCTAACAACCCCAAGCTCTGAAAAACCATAAACCCTAAAAAAAACCTAAACCTAAAAAATCCTAAAAAAAACTTTTAAAACCCTAAAAAAATCCAATGCCCTAAATCCTAAACCCTAAACCCTAAGAAAATCCTAAAAATCCCTAAATCTAAAACCCTAAGAAACCCTAATCCCTAAGAACCCCTAAACGGTAAGAAACCATTAAAAAAATCCTAAAAACCCTTTCAAAAACCCTAAACCTAAAAAACCCTGAAAAAACTCTAAACCTAAAAATACCCTAGAAAAACATAAGTCATAAACCCTAAACCCTAAAAACCCTTAAACAAAAAATCTAACACCCTAAACGCTAAACCATATACCCTTAGAAACACTAAACCCTTAACCCTAAACCTTAGGGCTAAACCCTAAACCCTAAGAAAACTTAAACCCTAAAAAACCCAAAAAAAAATTTAAAAACCTAAACCCTAAAAAAAACCCCAAAAACCCTAAATCTAAAACCCTAAGACCTAAGAACTCCTAAACCGTAAAAAATAGAAAAATCCTAAAAAAAACCTTTTAAAACCCTAAACAGAAAAAAAACCCTAGAAAAACTTAAACCCTGAACCCTAAACCCTAAAAGCCCTTAAATAAAAAACCTAAACCTAAAACCCTAAGAAACCTTAAACGTTAAACCCAATACCCTATGAAAACCTAAACCCAAAACCCTAAACCTGAGGGCTAAACCCTAAACCCCCAGCCGTATAAAACACTAAGAAACCCTAAACCCTAAGAAACCCTAAACGCTAAGAAAACCTAAACCCTTAAAAATCCTAAAAACCTTAAAAACCCTAACCTAAAATACCCTAAAAACCCTAAAAAAAACCTAAAAACCTTTTAAAACCCCTAAACTTAAAATTGTATGCCATAAATTCTTAAAAACCCTAAACCCTAGAAAACCCTAAACCTTAGGAAACCTAAAACCCTAAGAAACCCTAAAAACCCCTAATTCTAAAAAATCCTAAACCTAAAGAATACTAAAAACCCCTAAACCTAAAAAAACACTAAATCTAGAACCCTAAACCCTAAGAATTCCTAAGTGATAAATCCTTAACCCTAAGAAACCCTAAAGCTTAAATCGTATACCTTAAGGGCCTAAACCCTAAATCCTAAATCATAGGCCTAAACCCTAAACATTAAGAAACCCTAAAAAAACCGTAAAACCCCTAAAAAACCTTTTAAACCCCTAAACCTAAAAAACCCTAAAAAAACCATAAGCCATAAACCCTAAAAAACTCAAAAAAAATTCCTAAACTTAAAACCCGAAGCCCTAAACCCTAAACCCTAACATACGCTAAGAAACCCTAAAAACCTTTAAAACTCTAAAACTAAGAACCCTTAATAAAACAATAAACCTAAAAAAACCCCAAGAAAAAACTCTAAACCCCAAACCCTAAACTCTAAGCCTTAGGTCATAAACCCTAAATCCTAAACCCTAAAACCCTTTAAACAAAAAACCTAAAAGCCTAAACCCTAAGAAAACCTAAATGCTAAACCCTATACCCTAACAAACCTAAAACCCTTTAAACAAAAAACCTAAAAGCCTAAACCCTAAGAAAACCTAAATGTTAAACCCTATACCCTAAGAAACCCTAAACCCTAAACCTTAGGGCTAAGCCCTAAACCTTAGGGCTAAGCCCTAAACCCCGAGCCTTATGAAAACTATGAAACCCTAAACCCTAAGAAACCCTAAACCCTAAGAAAACCTAAACCCTAAAAAATCTTTAAAAATCCTAAACCTAAAAAGCCTAAAAAAAACCACTTAAAAGCCCTAAAAACTAAAAAAAATCCTAAACTTAAAACCCTATGCCCTAAATCCTAAGAAACCCTAAACCCAAAGAAATCCTAAACCGTAAGAAACCCTAAAGAAAACCTTTAAAAACCCTAATTTAAAAAACACAAAAAAAAACCCTAAACCCTAATAAGCCCTAAACCTAAAATCCCCTAAAGAAAACTATGCCCTAAACCCTAACCCTAAACCTTAAACCCTAAAGCCTAAGAAATCCTAAACTCAAAAAAAATTCTAAACCTAAAAAAATCCTCAAAATACGTTAAAAACCCTAAGAAACCCTTAACCATAAAAATCCAAGAAACCTTAAACCCTAAAAAACCTTTAAAACCCTAAACCTAAGAAATTACCTTAAACCCTAAAACATAAAAAAACCCTAAACACTAAGAATCCCTAGACCCTAAACCCTAAAAAACACTAACAAACCCAAAAGAAATACTGAGAAACCTTAAATGTTAAACCTTAAGATATTACCTTAAACCCTAAGCCCTAAGAAACACCAAACCCTAAACCCTAAGAAACCCTCAACCTTAACCCCTAAACCCTAAGACCTTAACCCTAAACCCTATGAAACCCTAAACTAAAGAAACCCTCATACCCTAAACCCTAAATCCAAAGAAACCCTAAAATCCTTTTAAAACTCAAAACCTAAAAACCCCCAAAAAACACCCTTTAAAATCCCTAAAAACCTTTAAAAACTCTTAACCTAAAAATCCCTAAAAACACTAATCCCTACACCCTAATTTACCCTAAAAATAATTTTAAAAACCCTAAATCCTAAGAAACCCTACACCCTAGACCATAAGAAACCCTAAACCATAAGAAACCCTAAACCCTATGTAACCCTACACCATAAAAATCCCTAAAAAACTTTAAAACCCCTAAACTTAAAAATCTGTAAAACTAAAAAACCCTAAGTCCTAAACCCTAAACCCTAGAAACACCCAAATCCCTAAACCCTAAAATAATATAAGAAACCCTAAACCGTAAGAGACTTTAAACCCTAAACCCTTAACCATATGGCGTAAACCCTAAGCCCTAAGAAACCCTAAACCCTAAAAAAACCCTAAGAAAATATAAGAAATCCTAAACCCTAAACCCTAAATCGTAAGAAACTGTAAACCTTAAACCCTAAACCTTAGGGCCTAAACCCTAAACCCTAAGCCCTAAGAAACCCTAATAAATCCTAAATCCCACAAAACCTTAAAAAACCCTAAACCTAAAAACCCCTAAAAAAACCTAAACCCTAAAAAACCTTAAACCTAAAACCCTAAACCCTAAACTCTAAATCCTAAGAAACCCAAAACCCTAAAGACCCGTAAACCCTATAAAAAAAACCTTAAGACCCCTAAACCTTAAAAACCCCTAAAATTCCAAAAAAAAACCTTCAAAATCATAAACCTAAAAACTCTAATAAAAACTTATGCCCTAAGACCTTAAAAACCATTAAAAAAACCCTAAGCCCAAACCTTAAGAAACCCTAAACCCTTAAAAACCCTAAGATATCCTAAACCCTAAAAGAACCGTAAAAACCCTATAAAAACATTGAAAACCCTTAAAAAAACCTAAATCTAAAAAGCCCTAGAAAAACACTAAGACCCAACCCTAAACCCTAAAAACACTAAACCTAAAACCCTAAAGTCGAAACACTCAGAAACCCTAAATGCTAAACCTTAAGAAACCCTAAACCATTAACCCTAAACCTTAGGGCCTAAACCCTAAGCCCTAAAAAACCCAAAACCCTATGAAACCCTAAACCCTAAAAATCCTATAAACCCTTTAAAAAATCCTAAACCTAAATAATCCTAAAAAAACCCTTAAAAACCCCAAGAAAATCCTAAGCCCTAAATCCTAAAAAACCCTTAAAAACACTAAACATAAAACCCTAAGTTCTAAACCCTAATATATCCTAAACGTAGAAAAACCCTAAGAAACCCTAAAAAAATCATTCAAAAGCCCTAAACCTAGAAAGTCCTAAAAAAAATCCTAAACGTTAAGGCCTAAACCCTAAAAACACCCTAAATATTAGGGCCTAAACCCTAAACCCTAACCTTAAGGCATAAACCATAAACCCTAAGAAACCCTAAAACCTAAACCCTAAGAAACTTTAAACACTAAACCTTAAGAAACCCTAAACCGTAAACTATAAAAAAGCCATAAACCCTAAACCCCTATAAACCCTAAACCTAAAATCCTAAGCCCTAAACCCTAAGAAACCCTCAATACCAAAAAACCCTAAAAAACTTGAAACCCCCAAACTTCAAAAACCCTAAAAAAATACTAAACCTAAATAACCCTAAAAAATCCTATGCCCTAAACCCTCCTTAAAACCCAAAACCAAAAAACCTAAAAAATCATAAACCCTAATAAAACCCTAAACCTAAAAATCCCTAAAAATCCTAAAAAATCATAAACTCTAAGAAACCCATAACCCTAAAAACCCTAAGAAACCCTAAATCGTAAAAACCCATAAAAAATCTAAAAAACCCTAAATCTAAGAAACCTTAAACCCTACACCATAAAAAACACTAAATCCTAAGAAACCCTAAACCCTAAACCATAAAAAACCCTAAACCCTAAGAAAACATAAGACCTAAAAAACCTAAAAGAAATACTAAGAAACCTTAAACGCTAAATGCTAAACCCTAAAAAACCCTAAACCCTCATCCTTAGGACCTAAACCCTAAACCCTAAGCCCTAAGAAACACTATACCCTAAACCCTAAGAAACTCTAAACATTAAATCCTTACAAACCCTAATACCCTACAACCTAAACGCTAAGAAATCCTAAATCCAAAACCATCAGAACCCTATACCTACGAAATTCGAATACCCCAAACCCTAAACCCTAAGCAACCCTAAAAACCTTTAAAAACTCTAAACCTTAAAACCCCAAAAAATCCCTTTAAACCCCTAAAAACCTTAAACCTAAAATTCCTAAAAACACTAAGCCCTACACCCTAAGTTACCCTAAAAATCATTAAAAAAACCCTGAACCCTAAACCCTAAGAAAACCTAAGAAACCCTAAACCCAAAAACCCTTAAAAATCCTAAACCTAAGAATCCCTAAACCATAAACTCTAAACCCTAACACCTAAACCCTAAGAAACCCCAAACCGTAAATCCATAAAAAACCATAAACCCTAAGCCCAAACCCTAACCCGTAAGAAACCCAAAACCCTGAACCCAAAATAACACTAAGAAACACTAAACCCTAAAACACCAAAAAATCTTTGAAACACTAAACCTAAAAAACCCTTAAAAACCCTAAACCTACCAAATCCGATAAAATACCCTAAACCCTAAAAAAACCCTAAATAAAAAACCCTAAACCCTACACCCTAAAAGACCAAAAAACCCTAAGAAACCTTAAATGTTAAACCCTAAACCCTAAGAAATCCTAAACCTTAAAACCTAAACCTTAGGTTCTAAATCCTAAACCCTAAACCCAAAGAAAGCCTAAACACTAGGAAACCCTAAACCCAAATAAACCCTAAACCCCAAAAAAACCTATGCCTAAAAACCCTAAAAAAACCTAAGCCCTAAACCCTAAAAAATGCTAAAAAAACCTAAGCCCTAAACCCTAAACCCTAAGAAACCATAAACTCTAAACCCTAAGAAACACTAAACCCTAAGCCCTAAGAACCCCTAAACCATAAAAAACCATAAAAAAATCCTAAAAAACATTTGAAAACCCTAAACCTAAAAAACCCTAAAAAAACTCTAAACCTAAAAATACCCAAGAAAAACATAAGCCATAAACCCTGAACCCTAAAAACCTTTAAGCAAAAAACCTAAAACCCTTAACCCTAAAAAATCGTGAGCCATAAACCCTAAATATAAGAAACCCTAAACCCTAAACCCTAAAACCTAAACTCTAAAAAACCCTAAACCAAAAGCCTTAAACACTAAACCCTACGAAACCCTTAACCCTAAAAACCCCTCAGCCCTAAACTCTAAGAAATCCAAAATCCTAAAAAACCCTCAATCCTGAACCCTAAGAAAACCTAATCCCTAGTTACTTAGAAACCCTTAACCCTAAAAAACTCTAAACCTAAAAAACTCTACAAATACACTAAGCCCTAAACCCTAAACATCCCAAAAACCGCCCTAAACTCTAAACCCTAAACCCTAAAAAACTATAAAAAAAAACCTAAGAATCCCTAAACCCTAAAAACCCCTTAAAACATTTTAAAAACCTTAAGAATCCCTAAACCCTAAATTCTAAATCTTAAGGTTTAAACCCCAAGCCCTACAAACCCAAGGAAACCCTAAACCCTAAGAAACCATAAACCCTAAATCCTAAGAAACACTAAACCCTAAACCTTAGGGCAAAACCCTAAACCGTAAGCCTTATGAAACACTGAGAAACCCTAAAATCTAAGAATACCTAAACCCTAAAAACCCCTAAAAAAAACCTTTAAAAACCCTAAAAAACCCTACACCCTAAAACACCCTAAATCTAAAATACTAAGCCCTAAACCCAAAGAAACCATAAGCCATAAGAACCCCTAAATAGTAAAAAACCATAAAAATCCCAAAAAAAAACCTTTCAAAACCCTAAACCTAAAAATACCCTAGAAAAACTTAAGCCCTAAATCCTAAACCCTAAACACCCATAAAAACCTAAAGCTAAAACTCCAAACCCTAAGGAACCCTAAAAGCTAAACCCTTTACCCTAAGAAATCCTAAACCATAGTGCTAAACCCTAAACCCCAAGCCTTATGAAACACTAAGATACCCTAAACCCTAAGAAAACCTAAACCCTTAAAAATCCTAAAAACCTTTAAAATCCCTATACCTAAAATTCCCTAAAAACTCTAAGAAACCCATTAAAATCCTAAACCCTAAAAAAACCCTAAACTTACAACCCTATGCCCTAAATCCTAAGAAACCTTAAGAAACCCTAAACCTTAAGAAACCCAAAACCCTAAGAAACCCTAGAAAACCTTTAAAAGCCCTAATCATAAAACCCCTAAACCTAAAAAACACTAAAAAAACCCTAAACCCTAAAAATATCCTAAAAACCCCTAAACCTAAAACCCTAAACACTAAAAAACCCTAAACGATACATCCTAAACCCTAAGAAACCCTAAACCTTAAACTCTATACCTTAGAGCCTCAACCCTAAACATAAATATTAGGCCGAAACCCTAAGAAACCCTAAAAACCTCTAAAAACAGTTTAAAACCCTAAAAAACATAAGCTCCAAACCCTTAACCCTAAAAAACTCAAGAAATCCCTAGACCTAAAAGCCTAAGCCCTAAACCCTAAACACTAAACCCTAACATGACTAAGAAACCCTAAGAAACCTTAAAAACTCTAAACCTAAACACACTTAAAAAAACCTAAACCTAAACCTTAGGTCATAAACCCTATGAAATCCTAAAACCCTCTACAACAAGCCCTAAGAAACCCAAAACCCTAAACCTTAAGAAAACCTAAACCCTAAGAAACCCAAAAACCGTAAAACCCTAAAAAACCCAAAATCTAAAACCCTAAGCCCTAAGAAATCCTAAACCATAAAAACCATGAAAATCCTTAAAACCTTTAAAAACCCTAAACCTAAAAACCCTAAAAAAACTCTTAACCTAAAAAAACCCTAGAAAAACTTAAGCCTTAAACCCTTTACAAAAAACCTAAAACTATAAACCGTAAGAAACCTTAAACTCTAAACCCTAAACCCTAAACCCTAAACCTTACGGCTAAACCCTAAGCCCCAAGCCTTATGAAACACTAAGAAAGCTAAACCCTATTAACCCTAAAAAACCTTTTAAAAAGCCTAAACCTAAAAATACTAAAAAAAAACCTTAAAACCCTAAAAACTAAACAAAGCCTGAACTTAAAACCCTATGCCCTAAATCCTACGAAACCCTAAAACCTAAGAAACCCTAAATTGTAAGAAACCCTCAACTCTAAGAAAACCTAAAAAAACTTTAAAAACCCTAATCGTAAAAAACCGTAAACCTAAAAAACCCAAAAAAATTCCTAAACCCTAATAAAACCCTAAAACTAACTCTATGTCCTAAACCCTAACCCTAAAAAACCCTAAACCTAAAACCTTAAACCCAAAAGAAACCCTTAACGTTAACCCCTAAACCTTAAGAAACCCTAATACCCTAAACCCTAGGAAACCCTAAACCTAAGAAACCCTCATACCCTAAACCTTTTAAAACCCCTAAATAACATTAAAAATCCTTGACCTAAAAAACCCTAAAACCACTAAGCCCTAAACCCTAATTTACCCTAAAAATAATTTTAAAACCCTAAACTCTAAACTCTAAGTAACCCTATGAAACCCTAAAGACTAAACCATAAGAAACTCTAAACCCTAAAACACCGTAAAAAATCCTAAAAGAACCTTAAAACACCCTAAACCTAAAAAAAAAAAGTAAATTCCCTAAGCCCTAAAAAACCCTAAACCTAAAATCCTCAACCCTAAACCAAAAGAAACGCTAATCCCTAATCCCTAAAAAACCCTAAGCCCTAAACCCTAAGTAACCATAAACTCTAAGAAACCCTAAACCCTAAACCCTATAAATCCCTAAAACCCCTTAAAAACCCTAAAAACACTTTAAAACCATAATCATAAAAAAAAACCTCATAAAACCGTCAACCTAAAAAACCCTAAGTCCTAAACCCTAAACACTACAAAAACCCTAAATCCTAAACCCTAAAAACCATAAAATAATAAAAGAAACTGTAAACCCTAAACCCTTAACCTTATGGCCTAAACCTTAAGCCCTAAGAAACCCTAAACCCAAAAACATCCTAAAAAAGTATAAGAAACACTAAAGCCTAAACCCTAATCATTAAATCATAAGAAACCATAAACCTTAAACCCTGAGCCCTAAAAACCCTAAACCCTACAAAACCTTTAAAAAAAACCCTAAACCAAAAAAATTCTAAAAAAAACCCTAAACCCTAAGAAACCATAAACCCTGAACCCTAAACCATAAAAAACCCTAAACCTAAAACCCTGAACCCTAAGGATCCCTGAACCATAAACCCTAAAAAACATAAACAAATCCAAAATAAATACTTACAAACCTTAAATGTTAAACCCTAAACCCTAAGTCCTAAGAAACACCAAACCCTAAACCTTAAGAAACCCTCAACATTAACCCCTAAACCCTAAGAAACCCTAAGACCCTAAACCCTAAACCCTAAACCAAATAAACCCTCATACACTAAACCCTAAAAAGCTTTTAGAACTAAAAAAAACACCCTTTAAAACTCGTTAACATAAAAAAAAAACCTAAAAAGCACTAATCCCTACACCCTAATTAACCCTAAAAATAATTTAAAAAACCTTAAATCCAAGACCATAAGAAACCCTAAACCCTAAGAAACCCTGCACCCTAAAAATCCCTAAAAACCCTAAAATACTTTTAAAACCCTAAACCTAAAAAACCCTAAGTCCTAAACCCTAAAAAAAACCCTAAACCCTAAAATAATATAAGAAACCCTAAACCGTAAGAGACTTTAAACCCTAAACACTTAACCTTATGGCGTAAACTCTAAGCCCTAATAAACTCTAAACCTTAAAAAAACCCTAAAAAAATATAAGAAACCCTAAACCCTAAACCCTAAATGGTAAGAAACCGTAAAATTTAAACCCTAAACCTTAGGGCCTAAACCCTATGAAACCCTAAGAAATCCTAAACCCCACAAAACATTAAAAACCCTAAACCTAAAAAACCCTAAAAAAAACTAAGCTCTAAACCATAAAAAACCTTAAACCTAAAACCCTAAACCCTAAAAAACCCTAAACTCTAAATCCTAAGAAACCCAAAACCCTAAAGACCCATAAACCATATAAAAAAACCATAAAACCCCTAAACCTAAAAAAAACCCCTAAAATCCCAAAAAAAACCTTCAAAATCATAAACCTAAAAACCCTAAAAAAAACCTTATGCCCTAAGCCCTTAAAAACCATAAAAAACCCCTAAGCCCTAAACCTTAAGAAACCCTAAATCCTTAAAAACTCTAAGATATTCTAAACCCTAAAAAATCCGTAAAAACCCTATAAAAACTTTGGAAACCCTTAAAAAAACCTAAACATAAAAAGTCCTAGAAAAACACTGAGTTCTAAACCCTAAAAACACTAAACCTAAAACCCTAAAGCCTAAACACTAAGAAACCCTAAATGCTAAACTTTAAGAAACCCTAAACCTTAGGGCCTAAACCCTAAGCCCTAAGAAACCCTAAACACTAAAAATCCTAAAAAAAACCTTTAAAAAATCCTAAACCTAAATAACCCTAAAAAAACCCTAAAAAACCCTAAGAAAATCCCAAGCCCTAAGCCCTAGAAAACCCTTAAAAACACTAAACCTAAAACCCTAAAGCCTAAACCCTAAGAAACCCTAAACCTAGAAAAACCCAAAGAAACCCTAAAAAAATCTTTCAAAATCCCTAAACCTAGAAAGTCCTAAAAAAAACCCTTAACGTTAAGGCCTAAACTCTAAACCCTAAAAAAAAACCTAAATGTAAGGGCCTAAACACAAAAAAAAATTGAGTCGTTTTTTGTATTGTCTATGTATTTTCTTTATTTTTCGGCCAGTTTGTGGAATTTACGTAATATTCGGCCATTTTCGGACAGTTACGAAAAGAAGGAAAGTTTTGTTTTTTTATTCGTCACGATATTCTAAGGTCATTGGTGCAAGTCGAAATTTTTTTGAGGAGTTTTTTGTAATGTTTATGTATTTTTATTGATTTATCGGCCATTTTGGGGAGTTAACGTAATACTCAGCCATTTTAGGACAGTTACGAAAAGAACTAGAGCATTCGTCACGATATTCTAAGGTCATTGATGCAAGTCAATAAAATTTTGTGGCATTTTTTGTATTGTTTATGTATTTTTCTTGATTTTTCGGCCATATTAAAGCATTTACGTAATATTCGACCATTTTCGGACAATTACGAAAAGAAGAAATGTTTTGTTCTTTTATTCCTCACGATATTCTAAGGTCATTGGCGCAAGTCGAACTTTTTTTAGGCATTTTTTTAGTTCGTTTATGAATCTTTCTTGATTTTTCGGCCATTTAGGGGCATTTACGTAATATTCTGCCATTTTCGGACAGTTACAAAAAGAATTAAATTTTGTTCTTTTATTCGTCACGATATTCTAAGGTCATTGGTTCAAGTCAAAAAAAAAATTGAGGGGTTTTTTTTGTATTTTTTTAATGTATTTTTCTTAATTTTTTGGCCATTTTGGGGCATTTACGTAATATTCGGCCTTTTTCGGACATTTACTAAACGAAGTAAAGTTTGTTCTTTTATTCGTCACGATATTCTAAGGTCATTGGTGCAAGTTGAAATTTTTTTGAGGCGTTTTTTGTATTGTTTATGTATTTTTCTTGATTTTTCGGTCATTTTAGGGCATTTACGTAATATTCGGCCATTTTTGAACAGTTACGAAAAGAAGTAAAATTTTGTTCTTTTATTCATCACGATATTGAAAGGTCATTGGTGCAAGTTGAAATTTTTTTGAGGCATTTTTTGTATTGTTTATGTATTTTTCTTGATTTTTGGGTCATTTTAAGGCATTTACGTAATATTCGGCCATTTTCGAACATTGACGAAAAGAAGTAAAGTTTTGTTCTTTTATTCGTCATGATATTGTAAGGTCATTGGTGCAAGTCGATTTTTTTTTAGGCGTTTTTTGTATTGTTTATGTATTTTTCTTGATTTATCAACTATTTTGGGGAATTTACGTAATATTCGGGCATTGTCGAACGGTTACGAAAACAAGTAAAGTTTTGTTCTTTTATTTGTCACGATATTCTAAGGTTATTGGTGCAAGTCAAATTTTCTTTGAGACGTTTTTTTATTGTTTATATTGTTTATGAATTTTTCGATCATTTGGGGCATTTACGTATTATTCGGCCATTTTCGGACAATTACGAAAAGAAGTAAAGTTTTGTTCTTTTATTCGTCACGATATTCTAAAGTCATTGTTGCAATTCAAAATTTTTTTGAGGCATTTTTCGTATTGTTTAGGTATTTTTCTTGATTTTTCGGCCATTTTGGGGAATTTATGTAATATTCAGCCATTTTCGGACAATTACGAAAAGAAATAAAGTTTTATTCTTTTATTTTTCACGATATTTTAAGGTCTTTGGTGCAAGTTGAAATTTTTTTGAGGCGTTTTTCGTATTGTTTAGGTATTTTTCTTGATTTTTCAGCCATTTTGGGTAGTTACGTAATATTCGGACATTTTCGGACAGTTACGAAAAGAAGTACGGTTTTGTTCTTTTAGTAGTCACGATATTCTATGGTCATTGGTGCAAGTCGAATTTTTTTTGAGGTGTTTTTTTTGTATTGTTTATGTATTTTCTTGATTTTTTGGCCATTTTGGGCATTTATGTAATATTCGGCCATTTTTTCGTACAGTTACGAAAAGAAGTAAAGTTTTATTCGTTTATTCTTCATGATATTCTAAGGTCATTGGTGCAATTCAAAAAAAATTTGAGGCATTTTTTATATTGTTTATTTACTTGTCTTGATTTTTCTGTCATTTTAGGGAATTTACATAATATTCGGCCAGTTTTGGACAGTTACGAAGAGAAGTAAAGTTTAGTTTATTTATTCTTCACGATATTCTAAGGTCATTGGTGCAAGCCAAAAAAAATTTGAGGCGTTTTTTGTATTGTTTATGTATTTTTCTTTATTTTTCAGCCATTTTGGGGTATTTATGTAATAGTCGGTTATTTTCGCGTAAATACGAAAATAAGTAAAGTTTTTTTCTTTTATTCGTCACGATATTCTAAGGTCAATGGTGCAAGTTGAAATTTTTTTGAGGCGTTTTTTGTATTGTTTATGTATTTTTCTTGATTTTTCGGCCATTTGGGGGAATTTACATAATATTCGACAATTTTTGGACAATTACGAAAAGAAGTAAAGTTTTGTTCTTTTATTCATCACGATATTCTAAGGTCATTGGTGCAAGTCAATATTTTATTGAGGCTTTTTTTGAATTGCACATGTATTTTTCTTGATTTTTCAGCCATTTTGGGGTATTTACGTAATATTCGGCCATTTTCGGACAATAACGAAAAGAAGTAAAGTTTTTTTATTTTATTCGTCACGATATTCTAAGGTCATTGGTGTAAGTCGAATTTTTTTTGAGGCGTTTTTTGTATTGTTTATGTATTTTTCTTGATTTTTCGATCATTTTGGGGCATTTACGTAATATTGGGCTAATTTCGAGCAGTTACGAAAATAAGTAAAGTTTTGTTATTTTATTCGTCACGAAATTCTAAGGTCATTGGTGGAAGTCCAAATTTTTTTGAGGCATTTTTTGTATTGTTTATGTATTTTTCTTGATTTTTTGGCCATTTTCAGGCATTTACTTAATATTCGACCCTTTTCGGACAGTTACAAAAAGAAGTAAAGTTTTGTTCTTTTATTCGTCACGATATTCTAAGGTCATTGGTGCAAATCGAAATTTTTTTGAGGCGTTTTTTGTATTGTTTATGTTTTTTTCTTGATTTTTCGATAAATTTGGGGTATTTACGTAATATTTGGCTATTTTCGGGTAGTTAGGAAAATAAGTAAAGTTTTGTTATTTTATTCGTCACGAAATTCTAAGGTAATTGGTTGAAGTCGAAATTTTTTTGAGGCGTTTTTTGTATTGTTTATGTATTTATCTTGATTTTTCGGCCATTTTCAGGCATTTACTTAATATTTGGCCCTTTTCGGACAGTTACAAAAAGAAGTAAAGTTTTGTTCTTTTATTCGTCACGATATTCTAAGGTCATTGGTGCAAGTCAAAAAAAAATTGAGGCGTTTTTTGTATTGTTTATGTTTTTTTCTTGATTTTTCGATAATTTTGGGGTATTTACGTAATATTTGGCTATTTTTGGGTAGTTACGAAAATAAGTAAAGTTTTGTTCTTTTTTTGTCACGATATTCTAAGGTCATTGGTGCAAGTCAAAAAAAAATTGAGGCGTTTTTTGTATTGTTTATGTATTTTTCTTGATTTGTCGGCCATTTTGGGGTATTTACGTAATATTATGCTATTTTCATGTAGATACGAAAATAAGTAAAATAAAATTCTTTTATTAGTCACGATATTCTAAGGTCATTGGTGCAAGTCTAAAAATTTTTGAGGCGTTTTTTGTATTGTTTATGTATTTTTCTTAATTTTTCGGCCATTTAGGGGAATTTACATAATATTCGGCCTATTTCGGACTGTTACGAAAAGAAGTAAAGTTTGGTTATTTTATTCATCATGATATTCTAGGGTCATTGGTGAAGGTCGATATTTTATTGAGGCTTTTTGTTGAATTTTACATGTATTTTTCTTGATTTTTCGATCATTTGGGGCATTTACGTATTATTCGGCCATTTTCGGACAATTACGAAAAGAAGTAAAGTTTTGTTCTTTTATTTGTCACGATATTCTAAAGTCATTGTTGCAATTCGAAATTTTTTTGGGGCGTTTTTCCTATTGTTTAGGTATTTTGCTTGATTTTTCGGCCATTTTGGGGAATTTATGTAATATTCAGCCATTTTTGGACAATTACGAAAAGAAGTAAAGTTTTATTCTTTTATTTGTCACGATATTCTAAGGTCTTTGGTGCAAGTTGAAATTTTTTTGAGGCGTTTTTCGTATTGTTTAGGTATTTTTCTTGATTTTTCAGCCATTTTGGGTATTTACGTAATATTCGGACATTTTCGGACAGTTACGAAAAGAAGTACGGTTTTGTTCTTTTAGTAGTCACGATATTCTATGGTCATTGGTGCAAGTCAAAAATTTTTTGAGGTGTTTTTTGTATTGTTTATGTATTTTCTTGATTTTTTTGCCATTTTGGGCATTTATGTAATATTCGGCCATTTTTTCGTACAGTTACGAAAAGAAGTAAAGTTTTATTCGTTTATTCTTCATAATATTCTAAGGTCATTGGTGCAAGTCAAAAAAAAATTGAGGCATTTTTTGTATTGTTTATTGACTTGTCTTGATTTTTCGGTCATTTTGGGGCATTTACATAATATTCTGCCAGTTTTGGACAGTTACGAAGAGAAGTAAAGTTTAGTTTATTTATTCGTCACGATATTCTAAGGTCATTGGTGCAAGTCGAAATTTTTTTGAGGCGTTTTTTGTATTGTTTATGTATTTTTCTTTATTTTTCAGCCATTTTGTGGTATTTACGTAATATTCGGTTATTTTCGCGTAAATACGAAAATAAGTAAAGTTTTGTTCTATTATTCGTCACGATATTCTAAGGTCATTGGTGCAAGTTGAAATTTTTTTAAGGCGTTTTTTGTATTGTTTATGTATTTTTCTTGATTTTTCGGCCATTTGGGGGAATTTACATAATATTCGACAATTTTCGGACAGTTACGAAAAGAAGTAAAGTTTGGTTCTTTTATTCATCACGATATTCTAAGGTCATTGGTGCAAGTCGATATTTTATTGAGGCTTTTTTTGAATTGTACATGTATTTTTCTTGATTTTTCGGCCATTTTGGGGTATTTACGTAATATTCGGCCATTTTCGGACAATAACGAAAAGAAGTAAAGTTTTGTTCTTTTATTCGTCACGATATTCTAAGGTCATTGGTGCAAGTAGAATTTTTTTTGAGGCGTTTTTTGTATTGTTTATGTATTTTTCTTTATTTTTCGATCATTTTGGGGCATTTACGTAATATTGGGCTAATTTCGGGCAGTTACGAAAATAAGTAAAGTTTTGTTATTTTATTCGTCATGAAATTCTAAGGTCATTGGTGGAAGTCAAAAATTTTTTGAGGAGTTTTTTGTATTGTTTATGTATTTTTACTTGATTTTTCGGCCATTTTCATACATTTACTTAATATTCGACCCTTTTCAGACAATTACAAAAAGTAGTAAAGTTTTGTTCTTTTATTCTTCACGATATTCTGGGGTCATTGGTGCAAGTCGAAATTTTTTTGAGGCATTTTTTGTATTGTTTATGTTTTTTTCTTGATTTTTCGATAATTTTGGTGTATTTACGTAATATTTGGCTATTTTCGGGTAGTTACGAAAATAAGTAAAGTTTTGTTATTTTATTCGTCACGAAATTCTAAGGTCATTGGTCGAAGTCGAAATTTTTTTGAGGCGTTTTTTGTATTGTTTATGTATTTATCTTGATCTTTCGGCCATTTTCAGACATTTACTTAATATTCGGCCCTTTTCGGACAGTTACAAAAAGAAGTAAAGTTTTGTTCTTTTATTCGTCACGATATTCTAAGGTCATTGGTGCAAGTTGAAATTTTTTTGAGGCGTTTTTTGTATTGTTTATGTTTTTTTCTTGATTTTTCGATAATTTTGGGGTATTGACGTAATATTTGGCTATTTTTGGGTAGTTACGAAAATAAGTAAAGTTTTGTTCTTTTTTTGTCACGAAATTCTAAGGTCATTGGTGCAAGTCAAAAAAAATTTGAGGCGTTTTTTGTATTGTTTATGTATTTTTCTTAATTTGCCGGTCATTTTGGGGTATTTACGTAATATTTGGCTATTTTCGGGTAGTTACGAAAATAAGTAAAGTTTTGTTCTTTTATTCGTCACGATATTTTAAGGTCATTGGTGCAAGTCAAAAAAAAATTGAGGCGTTTTTTGTTTTGTTTATGTTTTTTTCTTGATTTTTCGATAATTTTTGGGTATTTACGTAATATTTGGCTATTTTCGGGTAGTTACGAAAATAAGTAAAGTTTTGTTCTTTTTTTGTCACGATATTCTAAGGTCATTGGTGCAAGTCAAAAAAAAATTGAGGCGTTTTTTGTATTGTTTATGTATTTTTCTTGATTTGTCGGCCATTTTGGAGTATTTACGTAATATTATGCTATTTTCGTGTAGATAGGAAATTAAGTAAAATAAAATTCTTTTATTCGTCAAAATATTCTAAGGTCATTGGTGCAAGTCTAAAAAAATTTGAGGCGTTTTTTGTATTATTTATGTATTTTTCTTGATTTTTCGGCCATTTAGGGGAATTTACATAATATTCGTCCTATTTCAGACTGTTACGAAAAGAAGTAAAGTTTGGTTATTTTATTCATCATAATATTCTAGGGTCATTGGTGAAGGTCGATATTTTATTGAGGATTTTTGTTGAATTGTACATGTATTTTTCTTGATTTTTCGATCATTTGGGGCATTTACGTATTATTCGGCCATTTTCGGACAATTACGAAAAGAAGTAAAGTTTTGTTCTTTTATTCGTCACGATATTCTAAAGTCATTGTTGCAATTCGAAATTTTTTTGAGGCGTTTTTTGTATTGTTTATGTATGTTTCTTGATTTTTCGGTCATTTGGGGGCATTTACATAATATTCGTTCATTTTCGGACAGTTACGAAAAGAAGTGAAGTTTAGTTCTTTTATTCTTCACGATATTTTAAGGTCATTGGTCAAGTCGAATTTTTTTTGAGGCATTTTTTGTATCGTTTATGTATTTTTCTTGATTTTTCGACCATTTTGGGGAATTTACGTAATATTCGGCTATTTTCGGGCAGATAAGAAAATATGTAAAGTTTTGTTCTTTTATTCGTCACGATATTCTAAGGTCATTGGTGCAAGTCGAAATTTTTTTGAGGTGTTTTTTGTATTGTTTATGTATTTTTCTTAATATTCGACCATTTTGGGGGAATTTACGTAATATTTGGCTATTTTCGAGCAGTTACGAAAATAAGTAAAGTTTCGTTCTTTTATTCATCATGATATTCTAAGGTCATTGGTGCAAGTCAAAAAAAATTGAGGTGTTTTTTGTATTGTTTATGTATTTTTCTTAATTTTTCGACCATTTTGGGGAATTTACGTAATATTCGACTATTTTCGGGCAGTTACGAAAATAAGTAAAGTTTTGTTCTTTTATTCGTCACGATATTCTAAGGTCATTGGTGCAAGTAAAAAAAAATTGAGACGTTTTTTGTATTGTTTATGTATTTTTCTTAATTTTTCAACCATTTTGGGGAATTTACGTAATATTTGGCTATTTTCGAGCAGTTACGAAAATAAGTAAAGTTTTGTTCTCTTATTCGTCACGATATTCTAAGGTCATTGGTGCAAGTCAAAAAAAATTGAGGCGTTTTTTGTATTGTTTATGTATTTTTTTTTATTTTTCGGCCATTTTGGGGCTTTTATTCGTCACGATATTCTAAGGTAATTTGTGCAAGTCGATATTTTATTGAGGCGTTTTTTGTATTGTTTATGTATATTTCTTTATTTGTCAGCCATTTTGGGTATTTACGTAATATTCAGACATTTTCGGACAGTTATTAAAAGAAGTACAACTTTGTTATTTTAGTCGTCACGATATTCTGTGGTCATTGGTGCAAGTCGAAATTTTTTTGAAGTGTTTTTTGTATAGTTTATGTATTTTCTTGATGTTTCAGCCATTTTGGGCATTTATGTAATATTCGGCCATTTTTCGTACAGTTACGAAAAGAAGTAAAGTTTTATTCTTTTATTCGTCACGATATTCTATGGTCATTAGTGCAAGTCAAAAAAAATTGAGGCATTTTTTGTATTGTTTATGTACTTGTCTTGATTTTTCGGCCATTTTGGGGCATTTCCGTATTATTCTGCCATTTTCGAACAGTTACGAAAAGAAGTAAAGTTTTGTTCTATTATTCGTCACGATATTTTAAGCTCCTTGGTGCTATTCAAAAAAAATTGAAGCGTTTTTTGTATTGTTTATGTATTTTCTTGATTTTTCGGCCATTTTGGGGCATTTACATAATATTCGGCCATTTTCGCACAGTTACAAAAAGAAGTAAAGTTTTGTTCTATTATTTGTCAGGATAATCTAAGGTCATTGGTGAAGGTCAACATTTTTTTTAGGCGTTTTTTGTATTTTTATGTATTTTTCTTGATTTTTCGGCCATTTTAGGGTATTTACGTAATATTCGGCATTTTGCATAGTTACCAAAAGAAGTAAAGTTTTGTTCTTTTATTCGTCATGATTTTCTAAGGTCATTGGTGCAAGTCGAAATTTTTTGAGGCATTTTTTGAATTGTTTATGTATTTTTCTTGATTTTTCGGCCATTTTGGAGGTATTTACGTAATATTCGGCCATTTTCGGACAGTTATGAAAAGAAGTAAAGTTTTGTTCTTTTATTCGTCACGATATTCTAAGATCATTGGTGCAATTCGATTTTCTTTTGAGACGTTTTTTGTATTGTTTATGTATTTTTCTTTATTTTTCGGCCATTTTGGGGAATTTACTTAATATTCGGCCATTTTCAGACTGTTACGCAAAGAAGTAAAGTTTTGTTCTTTTATTCGTCCGGATATCCTAAGGTCATTGGTGCAAGTCGAAATTTTTTTGAGGCGTTATTTGTTTTGCTTATGTATGTTTCTTGACTTTTCAGTCATTTTGGGCATTTACGTAATATTTGGCCATTTTCGGACAGTTACGAAAAGAAGTAAAGTTTTGTTCTTTTATTCGTCACGATATTCTAAGGTCATTGGTGCAAGTCGAATTTTTTTTGAGGCGTTTTTTGTATTGTTTATGTATTTTTTTTTGTTTTCGGGCCATTTTGGGTATTTACGTAATATTCGGCTATTTTCGCGTAGGTACGAAAATATGTAAAGTTTTGTTCTTTTATTCGTCACGATATTCTAAGGTCAATGGTGCAAGTCGAAATTTTTTTGAGGTGTTTTTTGTATTGTTTATGTATTTTTCTTGATTTTTCGGCCATTTGGAGGTATTTACATAATATTCGGCCATTTTCGGACAGTTACGAAAAGAAGTAAAGTTTTGTTCTTTTATTCATCAAGATATTCTAAGGTCATTGGTGCAAGTTGATATTTTATTGGGGCTTTTTTTGAATTGTACATGTATTTTTCTTGATTTTTAGGTCATTTTGGGGTATTTACGTAATATTCGGCCATTTTCTGACAAATACGAAAAGAAGTAATGTTTTGTTCTTTTATTCATCACGATATTCTAAGGTCATTGGTGCAAGTCAAATTTTTTTGAGGCGTTTTTTGTATTGTTTTTGTATTTTTCTTGATTTTTTGACTATTTTTGGGCATTTACGTAATATTCGGCTATTTTCGGGTAGTTACAAAAATAAGTAAAGTTTTATTCTTTTATTCATCACAATATTCTAAGAGATTATTGGTGCAAGTTGAAATTGTTTTGAGGCGTTTTTTGTCTTGATTATATATTTTTCTTGATTTTTTGACCATTTTGGGGTATTTACGTAATATTTGGCTATTTTCGGGCAGTTATGAAAATAAGTAAAGTTTTGTTCTTTTATTCGTCACGATATTCTAAGGTTATTGGTTCAAGTCAAAAAAAAATTGAGCCATTTTCTGTAATGTTTATGTATTTTTCTTGATTTTCGGCCATTTTGGGGCTTTTATTCGTCACGATATTCTAAGGTCATTGGTGAAAGTCGAAATTTTTTTGAGACGTTTTAGTACAGTTTATTGATTTTTTCTTGATTTTTTGGTTATTTTGGGTCATTTACGTAATATTCCGCCATTTTCGAACAATTACGAAAAGAATTAAAGTTTTGTTCTTTTATTCGTCACGATATTCTATGGTCATTGGTGCAAGTCGAAATTTTTTGGAGGCGCTTTTTGTATTGTTTATGTATTTTTCTTGATTTTTCGGCAAGTTTGGGGGATTTACGTAATATTCGGCCATTTTCGGACAGTTACGGAAAAAAGTAAAGTTTTGTTCTTTTATTCTTCAGGATATTCTAAGGTCATTGGTGCAAGTTGAAATTTTTTTGAGAAGTTTTTTGTATTCTTTATGTATTTTTCTTGATTTTTCGGTCATATTGGGGCATTTACATAATATTCGGCCATTTTCGGACAGTTACAAAAAGAAGTAGAACAGTCTTCACGATATTCTAAGGTCATTGGTGCAAGTCGAAATTTTTTTGAGGCATTTTTTGTAATGTTTATGTGTTTTTCTTGATTTTTCAGCCATTTTGAGTCATTTACGTAATACTCGACCATTTTTGGATAGTTACGAAAAAGAAATAAAGTTTTTTTCTTTTATTCGTCACGATATTCTTAGGTCATTGGTGGAAGTCGAAATTTTTTTGAGGCGTTTTTTGTATTGTTTATGTATTTTTCTTGATTTTTCGGTCATTTGGGGGCATTTACGTAATATTCGGCAATTTTTGGATAGTTACGAAAAGAAGTAAAGTTTTGTTCTTTTATTTCTTCACGATATTCTAAGGTCATTGATGCAAGTCAAAAAAATTTATGAGTTGTTTTTTGTATTGTTTATGTATTTTTCTTCATTTTCGGCTAATTTGGGGTATTTACGTAGTATTAGGCTATTTTCGGGCAGTAACGAAAATAAGTAAAGTTTTGTTCTTTTATTCGTCACGATATTCTAAGGTCATTGGTGCATGTCAAAAAAATTTTGAGGCGTTTTTTGTATTGTTTGTGTATTTTTCTTGATTTTTTGGCCATTTTTGGTCATTTACGTAAAATTTGTTTATTTTCGGGCAGTTACGAAAATAAGTGAAGTTTTGTTCTTTTATTCGTCACGATATTCTAAGGTCATTGGTGCAAGATGAAATTTTTTTGAGGCGTTTTTTGTATTGTTTATGTATTTTTCTTAATTTTTTATGCTACTTTGGGTCTTTTAATCCTCACAAAATTATGAGGTCATTGGTGCAGGTCAAAAAATTTTGAGGCGTTTTTTCTACTGGTTATGTATTTTGCTTTATTTTTCGGTCTGTTTGGGGAATTTACGTAATATTCGGCCATTTTCGAACAGCTACGAAAAGAAGTAAAGTTTTATTTTTTTATTCGTCACGGTATTCTAATGTCATTGGTGAAACTCGAAAATTTTTTGAGGAGTTTTTCGTATTTTTTATGTTTTTTTCTTGATTTTTCGGTCAATTTGGGGCATTTAAGTAATATTCGGCCATTTTCGGACAGTTACGAAATGAAGTAAATTTTATTCTTTTATTCGTCAAGATATTCTAAGGTCATTGGTGCAAGTCGAAATTTCTTTTAGGCGTTTTTGGTATTGTTTTTATATTTTTCTTGATTTTTCGGCCATTTTGGGGCATTTACGTAATATTTGGCTATTTTCGGACAGTTACGAAATAAAGTAGAACATTCGTCACGATATTCTAAGGTCATTGGCGCAAGTCGAAATTTTTTTGAGACGGTTTTTGTATTGTTTATGTATTTTTCTTGATTTTTCAGCTATTTTGAGGCATTTACGTCATATTCGACCATTTTCGGACAGTTACGAAAAGAAGTAAAGTTTTGTTCTTTTATTTGCATGATATTCTAAGGTCATTGGTGCAAGCTAAAAAATTTTTGTGGCATTTTTTGTATTGTTTATGTATTTTTCTTGATTAATCGATCATTTTCGGAAAGTTACGAAAAGAAGTAAGTTTTGTTCTTTTATTCGTCACGATATTCTAAGGTCATTGGTGCAAGTATAAAAAATTTTGAGGCATTTTTGGTATTATTTATGTATTTTTCTTTATTTTTCGGCCATTTTGGGGAATTTACTTAATATTCGGCTATTTTCGGGCAGTTACGAAAATAAGTAAAGTTTTGTTCTTTTATTCGTCATGATATTCTAAGGTCATTTGTGCAAGTCGAAATTTTTTTGAGGCGTTTTTTATATTGTTTATGTATTTTTCTTGATTTTACGGTTATTTTCGGAAAGTTACGAAAAGAAGTAAAGTTTTGTTCTTTTATTCGTCACGATATTCTAAGGCTTTGGTGCAAGTCGAAATTTTTTTGAGGGGTTTTTTCTATTGTTTATGTATTTTTGTTTATTTTTCGGTCATTTTCGGGAATTTACCTAATATTCGGCCATTTTCGGATAGTCACGAAAAGAATTAAAATTTTGTTCTTTTATTCGTCACCATATTCTAAGGTCATTGGTGCAAGTCGATTTTTTTTTGAGCCGTTTTTTATATTATTTATGTATTTTTCTTGATTTTCGGACAGTTACGAAAAGATGTAAAGTTTTGTTCTTTTATTCGTCAAGATATTCTAAGGTTATTGGTGCATGTCAAAAAAAAATTGAGGCGTTTTTTATATTGTTTATGTATTTTTCTTGATTTTTGGGCCATTCTGGAGAATTTACGTAATATTCGGTAATTTTCGGACAGTTACGAAACTAACTAAAGTCTTGTTCTTTTATTCGTCACGATATTCTAAGGTCATTGGTGCAAGTCGAAATTTTTTTGAGCCGTTTTTTGTAATGTTATATCTTTTTCAGGAATTTTCGACCATTTTGGGGCATTAACGAATATTCGGCTATTTTCAGGTAGTTACGAAAAAAAGTAAAGGTTTGTTCTTTTATTCTTCACGATACTTTAAGGTCATTGGTGCAAGTCGAAATTTTTTTGAGGCGTTTTATGTATTGTTTATGTATTTTTTATGATTTTTTTGTTTATTTTGGGGCATTTACGTAATATTCTACAATTTTCGAATAGTTACGAAAAGAAGTAAAGTTTTGTTCTTTTATTCATCACGATATTCTAAGGTCATTGGTGCAAGTCAAATTTTTTTGAGTCGTTATTTGTATTGTTTATGTACTTTAATTAATTTTTCGGCCATTTGGGGTATTCACGTAATATTCGGCTATTTTCAAACAGTTACGAAAAGAAGTAAAGTTTTGTTTTTTTATTTGTCACGGTATTCTAAGTTCATTGGTGCAAGTCAAAAAAAATTTGAGGCGTTTTTTGTATTTTTTATATATTTTTCTTCATTTTTCGGCCATTTTGGAGCTTTTATTCGTCACGATATTCTAAGGTCATTGGTTCAAGTCGAAATTTTTTTGAGGCATTTTTTGTATTGTTTATGTATTTTTTTATTTTCCAGTCATTTGGAAAATTTACGTAATATTCTGCCATTTTCGAACCGTTACGAAAAGAAGTAAGTTTTTGTGTTTTTATTCGTCACGATATTCTAAGGTCATTGGTGCAAGTCAAACAAAATTGAGGTGTTTTTTTATTGTTCGTGTATTTTTCTTGATTTTTCGGCCATTTTAGAGATTTTACTTAATATTCGGCCAATTTCAGACAGTAACGAAAAGACGTCAAATTTTGTTCTCTTATTCGTCATGATATTTTAAGGTCATTGGTGCAAGTCAAAAAAATTTTGAGAGGTTTTTTGTATTGTTTAATTATTATTTTTATTTTTCGGCCATTTTGGGTAATTTACGTAATATTCGGCCATTTTCGGACAGTTACGAAAAGAAGTAAAGTTTTGTTCTTTTGTTCGTCACGATATTCTAAGGTCATTGGTGCTAGTCAAAAAAAAATTGAGACGTTTTTTGTATTGTTTATGTAGTTTTCTTGATTTTTCGGTCATTTTGGAGTATTTACGTAATATTCGGCTATTTTCGAACAGTTACGAAAAGAAGTAAAGTTTTATTCTTTTAATCGTCACGATATTCTAAGGTCATTGGTCCAAGTCGAAGTTTTTTTGTGGCGTTTTTTGAATTATTGATGTATTTTTCTTGATTTTTCGGCCATTTTGCTGCATTTACGTAATATTCAGTCATTTTCAGATAGTTACGAAAAGATGCAAAGTTTTTTTCTTTTATTCCTCACGATATTCTAAGGTCCTTGGTGCAAGTCAAAAAAAAATTGAGTCGTTTTTGTATTGTTTATGTATTTTTCTTGATTTTTCGGCCATTTTGGGGAATTTACGTAATATTCTGCCATTTTCGGACAGTTACGAAAAGAAGTAAAGTTTTGTTTCCTTATTCGTCACGATATTCTAAGGTAATTGGTTCAAGTCGAAATTTTTATAAGGCGTTTTTGTATTGTTTACGTATTTTTCTTGATTTTTCTTAATTTTTCAGCCATTTTGGGACATTTACGTAATATTCGGTCATTTTTAGACAGTTACGAAAAAAAGTAAAGTTTTTTCTTTTATTCGTCACGATATTCCGAGGTCATTGGTGCATGTCAAAATTTTTTTGAGGCGTTTTTTGTATTATTTATGTCTTTTTCTTGATTTTTCGGTCATTTTGGGGTATTTACGTAATATTCGTCCCTTTTCGGATAATTACGAAAAGAATTAAAGTTTTTTTCTTTTATTCGTCACTATATTCTAAGGTCATTGGTGCAAGTCGAATTTTTTTAAGGCGTTTTTTGTATGGTTTATATATTTTTCTTGATTTTTTGGCCATTTTGGGCATTAACGTAATATTCGGCCATTTTCGGACAGTTACGAAAAGAAGTAAAGTTTTGTTCGTTTATTCGTCTAGATATTCTAAGGTCATTGATGCAAGTCGAAATTTTTTAGAGCCATTTTTTGTACTATTTTTGTATTTTACTTGATTTTTCTGCCATTTTGGGGTATTTACGTAATATTTGGCCTATATCGGACAGTTACGAAAAGAAGTAAAATTTTGATCTTTTATTCGTAACGATATTCTAAGGTCATTGGTGCAAGTCGAAATTTTTTTACGCGTATTTTGTATTGGTTATGTATTTTTCTTGATTTTTCGGCCATTTTTGGGAATTTACGTAATATTCGGCCATTTTCAGAAAGTTACGAAAAGAAGTAAAGTTTTTTTATTTTATTCGTCAGGATATTCTAAGGTCATTGGTGCAATTCGAAATTTTTTTGAGGCATTTTTTCTATTATTTATAAAAAAAAATATTATTATTTGGCCATTTTGGGGTATTTACGTAATATTCGGCCATTTTTGAACAGATACGAAAAGAAGTAAAAAAAATTTCTTTTATTCGTCATGATATTCTAAGGTCATTGGTGCAAGTAAAAAAATAATTGAGGTGTTTTTTGTATTGTTTATGTATTTTTCATGATTTTTCGGTAATTTTGGAGCATTTACGTAATATTCGTCCATTTTCTGATTTTTACGAAAAGTAGTAAAGTTTTGTTATTTTATTCGTCACGATAATCTAAGCTCATTGGTGCAAGTCTAAATTTTTTTTAGGCTTTTTTTTGTATTGTTTGTGTATTTTTCTTTATTTTTCGGCCAGTTTGGGGTATTTACGTAATATTCCGCCATTTTCGGACCGTTACAAAATGAAATAAAATTTGGTCCTTTATTCTTCACGATATTCTAAGTTCATTGTTGCAAGTTGAAATTTTTTTTAGGTGTTTTTTGTATTGTTTATGTATTTTCCGACCATTTTAGGACATTTACGTAATATTTGGCCATTTTCGCAGAGTTATGAAAAGAAGTAAACTTTCGTTCTTTTATTCGTCACAATATTCTTAGGTCATTGTTGCAAGTCAAAAAAAATTTGAGGCGTTTTTTGTATTGTTGATGTATTTTTCTTGATTTTTTGGTCATTTTGGGACATTTACGTAATATTCAACCATTTTCGAACAATTACGAAGAGAAGTAAAGTTTATTTATTTTATTCGTCACGATATTATAAGGTCATTGGTGCAAGTCTAAATTTTTTTTGAGGCGTTTTTTGAATTATTTATGTATTTTTATTGATTTTTCGGCCATTTTGGGGGATGTACGTAATATTCTGCCATTTTCGGACAGTTAAGAAAACAAGAAAAGTTTTGTTCTTTTATTCGTAACGATATTCTAAGGTCATTAATGCAAGTTGAAATTTTTTTTAGGCATTTTTTGTATTGTTTATGTATTTTTCTTAATTTTTCGGCCATTTACGTAATATTCGGCCATTTTCGGACAGATACAAAAATGAATTTGAGTTTTGTTCTTTTATTCGTCACGATATTCTAAGGTCATTGGTGCAAGTCAAAAAAAAATTGAGGCGTTTTTTGTAATGTTTCTGTATTTTACTTGATTTTTTGGTCATTTTGGGGAATTTACGTAATATTCAGAAATTTTCGTAAAGTTACGAAAAGAAGTAAAGTTTTGTTCTGTTATTCGTCACGATATTCTAAGGTTATTGGTGCAAGTCTAAATTTTTTTGAAGCATTTTTTGTATAGTTTATATATTTTTCTTGATTTTTCGGCCATTTTGGGGAAATTACGTAATATTCGGCCATTTATAGACAGTAACGAAAAGAAGTAATGGTTAGTTTTTTTATTCGTCACGATATTCTAAGGTCATTGATTCAAGTCAAAATTTTCTTGAGGCATTTTTTGGTTTTTTCTTGATTTTCGTCCATTTTCAGACAGTTACGAAAGGAAGTAAAGTTTTTTTCTTTTATTTGACACGATATTCTAAGTTCATTGGTGCAATTGAAATTTTTTTGAGGCTTTTTTTAATATTTTTTGTGTATTTTTCTTGATTTTTCGGCCATTTGGGAGATTTACGTAATATTCGGCAATTTTCGGACAGTTACGAAAAGAAGTAAAGTTTTGATCCTTTATTGTCACGATATTCTAAGGTCATTGGTGCAAGTTAAAAAAAAAATTGAGGCTTTTTTTGTATTGTTTATGTATTTTTCTTGAATTTTTGGCCATTTAGAGGCATTTACGTAATATTCGGCCATTTTCTAACAATTACGAAAAGAAATAAAGTTTTGTTCTTTTATTTGACACAATATTCTAAGGTCATTGGTTAAAGTCAAAAAAAATTTGAGACGTTTTTTATATTGTTTATATATTTTTCTTGATTTTTCAGCTAATTTGGAGAATTTACGTAATATTCAGCCATTTTCGGACAATTACGAAAAGAAGTAAAATTTTATTCTTTTATTCATCACAATATTCTAAGGTCCTTGGGTCAAATCAAATTTTTTTCAGTCGTTTTTGCATTATTTATGCATTTTTCTTGATTATTCGGCCATTTTTGGCAGTTACGAAATATTCAGCAATCTTCGGACAGTTACGAAAAGAAGTAAAGTTTTATTCTTTACTTCGTTACAATATTCTAAGGTCATTGGTGCAAAGCGAAATTCTTTTGAGGAGTTTTTTATATTGTTTATGTATTTTTCTTGATTTTCGGCCATTTCTGGGAATTTCCGTAATATTCGGCCATTTTGGGACAGTTACGAAATGAAGTAAAGTTTTGTTATTTTATTCGTCACGATATTCTTAGGTCATTGTTGCAAGTCGAATTTTTTTTTAGGCGTTTTTTGTATTTTTTATGTATTTTCCTTGATTTTTCAGACATTTTGGGGAATTTACGTAATATTCCGCCATTTTCGGATAGTTATGAAATGAAGTAAAATTTGGTCCTTTATTCGTCACGATATTCTAAGTTCATTGTTGCAAGTCGAAATTTTTTTTAGGTGTTTTTTGTATTGTTTATGTATTTTCCGACCATTTTAGGGCATTTACGTAATATTTGGCCATTTTCGGAGAGTTATGAAAAGAAGTAAACTTTCGTTCTTTTATTCGTCACAATATTCTAAGGTCATTGTTGCAAGTCAAAAAAAATTTGAGGCGTTTTTTGTATTGTTGATGTATTTTTCTTGATTTTTTAGTCATTTTGGGACATTTACTTAATATTCAGCCATTTTCGAACAATTACGAAGAGAAGTAAAGTTTATTTATTTTATTCGTCACGATATTCTAAGGTCATTGGTGCAAGTCTAAATTTTTTTGAGGCGTTTTTTGAATTGTTTATGTATTTTTATTGATTTTTCGGCCATTTTAGGGGATGTACGTAATATTCTGCCATTTTCGGACAGTTACGAAAACAAGAAAAGTTTTGTTCTTTTATTCGTAACGATATTCTAAGGTCATTAATGCAAGTTGAAATTTTTTTTAGGCGTTTTTTGTATTGTTTATGTATTTTTCTTGATTTTTCGGCCATTTTCGGACAGATACAAAAAGAAGTTGAGTTTTGTTCTTTCATTCTTCACGATATTCTAAGGTCATTGGTGCAAGTCAAAAAAAATTGAGGCATTTTTTGTAATGTTTATGTATTTTACTTGATTTTTTTGCCATTTTGGGCAAGTTATTGGTGCAAGTCTAAATTTTTTTTGAGGAGTTTTTTATATTTTTTTGTATTTTTCTTGATTTTTTGGCCATTTTGGGACATTTACGTAATATTCAGCTATTTTAGGACAGTTACGAATAGAAGTAAAGTATTGTTCTTTTATTCGTCAAGATATTCTATGGTCATTGGTGCAAGTCGAAATTTTTTTGAAGCTTTTTCTATAGTTTACCAAATTTTCTTTATTTTTCGGCTATTTTGGAAAATTTACGTAATATTCGGCTATTTTCAGACAGTTACAAAAAGAAGTAAAGTCTGTTCTTTCATTCGTCATGATATTATAAGGTCATTGCTTCAAGTCGAAATTTTTTTGAGGCGTTTTTGTATTGTTTATCTATTTTTATTTTTTTTTGAGCCATTTTGGGCATTTATGTAATATTCGGCCATTTTCGGACAATTACGAATAGAAGTTAAATTTTGTTCTTTTATTCGTCACGATATTCTATGGTCATTGGTGCAAGTAAAAAAATAATTGAGGCGTTTTTTGTATTGTTTATGTATTTTTCATGATTTTTCGGCAATTTTGGGGAATTTACGTAATATTCGGCCATTTTCTAATTTTTACGAAAAGTAGTAAAGTTTTGTTATTTTATTCGTCACGATATTCTAAGGTCATTGGTGCAAGTCCAAATTTTTTCTAGGCTTTTTTTGTATTGTTTGTGTATTTTTCTTTATTTTTCGGCCATTTTGGGGTATTTACGTAATATTCGGCCATTTTCGGACCGTTACAAAAAGAAGTAAAGCTTTGTTCTTTTGTTCGTCACGATATTCTAAGGTAATTGGTTCAAGTCAAAAAAAATTAGGCGTTTTTTATATTGTTTATATTATTTTCTTGATTTTTCGGACATTTTGGGGGATTTACGTAATATTCGACCATTTCCAGACAGTTACGTAAAGAATTAACTTTTTGTTCTTTTATTCGTAACGATATTATAAGGTCTTTGGTGGAAGTCAAAAAAACATTGAGGTGTTTTTTTTGTATTGTATATATGTTTTTCTTTATTTTCGGTCATTTTGGGGCTTTTACGTAATATTCGGCCATTTAAGGACAGTTACGAAAAGTAGTAAAGATTTGTACTTTTATTCGCAACGATATTCTAAGGTCATTGGTGCAAGTCGAAATTTTTTTGAGGCATTTTTTTTGTATTGTTTATGTATTTTTCTTGATTTTTTGGCCATTTTGGGCATTTACGTAATATTGGGCCATTTTTAGACAGTTACGAAAAGAAGTATAGTTTTGTACTTTTATTCGTCACGATATTCTAAGGTCATTGGTGTAAGTCGAAATTTTTTTGAGGCGTTTTTTGTATAGTTTATCTATTTTTCTTAATTTTTCGGCCATTTTGGGGAATTTACGTAATATTCGGCCATTTTCAGATAGTTACGAAAAGAATTAAAGTTGGTTCTTTTATTCGTCACGATATTCTAAGGTCATTGTTTCAAGTTTAAATTTTTTTGAGGCGTTTTTTTTATTGTTTATGTATTTTTCTTGATTTTTCGGCCATTTTCGGACAGTTACGAAAAGAAGTAAAGTTTGTTCTTTTATTTGTCACGGTATTCTAAAGTCATTTGTTCAAGTCGAAATTTTTTGAGGCGTTTTTTGTATTGTTTATGTATTTTTCGTTATTATTGGGTCATTTTAGGGCATTTAGATAATATTCGGCCATTTTCGGACAGTTAAGAAAAGAAGTTGAGTTTTGTTATTTTATTCGTCACGATATTCTATGGTCATTTGTGTAAGTCTAAATTTTTTGATGCGTTTTTTGTATTGTTTATGTATTTTTCTTGATTTTTTGGCCTTTTTGGGGCGTTACGTAATATTCTGCCATTTTCGGACAGTTATCAAAAGAAGTAAAGTTTTGTTCTTTTATTCGTCACGATATTCTATGGTCATTGGTGCAACTCTAAATTATTTTTGAAGCGTTTTTTGTATTGTTTATGTATTTTTCTTGATTTTACGGTCATTTTAGGCATTTACGTAATATTAGGCCACTTTCGGACAGTTAGGAAAAGAATTAAAGTTTTGTTCTTTTATTCGTCACGATATTCTAATGTCTTTGGTGCAAGTTGAAATTTTTTTGAGGCAATTTTTGGTTTGTTTATGTATTTTTCTTGATTTTTCGGCCATTTTTGGGGATTTACGCAATATTCGACAATTTTCGTACAATTACGAAAAGAAATAAAGTTTTGTTCTTTTATTCGTCACGATATTCTAAGGTTATTGGTGCAAGTCGGTTTTTTTCTAGGTGTTTCTTGTATTGTTTATGTATTTTTCTTGATTTTTTGGCCTTTGTGGGGGCATTTACGTAATGTTCGGCCATTTTCGGACAGTTACGAAATGAAGTAAAGTTTTGTTCTTTTATTCGTCACGATATTCTAAGGTAATTGGTGCAAGTCGAAATTTTTTTGAGGCGTTTTTTGTGTTGTGTATGTATTTTTCTTGATTTTTCGACCATTTTGGAGCATTTACGTAATTTCAGCCGTTTTCGAACAGTTACGAAAAGAAGTAATTTTTTGTTCTTATATTCGTCACGATATTCTAAGGTCATTGGTTCAAGTCAAAAAAAATATAAGGCGCTTTTATTTATTTTTTATGTATTTTTCTCGATTTTTCTATTATTTTGGGGCATTTACGTAATATTAAACAATTTTCGGACAGTTACGAAAAAAAGTAAACTTTTGTTGTTTTATTCATCACGATATTCTAAGGTTATTGGTGCAAGTCAAAAAAAAATTAAGCCTTTTTCATTATTGTTTATGTATTTTTCTCGATTTTTCTGCCATTTTGGGGGATTTACGTAATATTCAGCCATTTTCAGACCGTTATGAAAAGAAGTAAAATTTTATTCTTTTATTCATCACGATATTCTATGGTCATTGGTGCAAATCGAACTTTTTTTGAGTCGCTTATTGTATTATTTAATTATTTTTCTTAATTATTCGGCCATTTTTGGCAGTTACGAAATATTCGGCCATTTTTGGACAGTTATGAAAAGAAGTAAAGTTTTGTTCTTTCATTCCTCACCATATTCTACGGTCATTGGTGCAAGTCGAAATTTTTTTGAGGTGGTTTTTGTATTGTTTATATATTTTTCTTGATTTTTCAGCCATTTTGGGTATTTACGTAATATTCGGTCATTTTCGGACTGTTACGAAATGAATTAAAGTTTTGTTCTTTTATTCGTCACGATATTCTTAGGTCATTGTTGCAAGTCAATTTTATTTAGGCATTTTTTGTATTCTTGAAGTATTTTCCTTGATTTTTCGGCCATTTTGGGGCATTTACATAATATTTGGCCATTTTTGGAAAGTTACGAAATGAATTAAAGTTTTGTTCTTTTATTCGTCACGATATTCTAAGGTCATTGTTGCAAGTCAAAAAAAATTTGAAGCATTTTTTTGTATTGTTTATGTATTTTTCTTGATTTTTCGGCCATTTTGGTGGATTTACGTAATATTCGATAATTTTCGGACAGTTACGAAAAGAAATAAAGTTTTGTTCTTTTATTCGTCACGATATTCTAAGGTCATTGGTGCAATTCGACTTTTTTTTGAGGCGTTTTTTGTATTGTTTATGTATTTTTCTTAATTTTTCGGCTATTTTCAGGCATTTACGTAATATCGGCCATTTTTGGACTTTTACGAAAAGAAGTAAAATTTTGTTCTTTTATTCGTCACGATATTCTGAGGTAATTGGTGCAAGTCAAAAAAATATAAGGCGTTTTTATTTATTGTTTATGTATTTTTCTCGATTTTTCTGCCATTTTGGGGGATTTACGTAATATTCAGCCATTTTCGAACAATTACGAAAAGAAGTAAAGTTTTCTTCTTTTATTCATCACAATATTCTAAGATCATTGCTGCAAGTGGAAATTTTTTTGAGGTGTTTTTTGTATTGTTCATGTATTTTTCTTTATTTTTCAGCCATTTTGCAACATTTATGTAATATTCGGTAATATTCGGACAATTACGAAAAGAAAAAAAGATTTATTCTTTTATTCATCACGATATTCTAAGGTCATTGATGCAAGTCAAAAAAAAATTAAGGTGTTTTTTGTATTGTTTATGTATTTTTCTTAATTTTTCGGCTATTTTGGAGCATTTACGTAATATTCAGCAATTTTCTGACAGTTACGAAATGAAGTAAAGTTTTGTTCTTTTATTCGTCAAGATATTCTAAGGTCATTGGTTCAAGTCGATATTTTTTTGAGGCACTTTTTGTACTGTTTATGTATTTTTCATGATTTTTTGGCTATTTTGGGGAATTTACGTAATATTCAGCCATTTTCGGACAATTACGAAAAGTAGTAAAAAAAATTTCTTTTATTTATCACAATATTCTAAGGTCATTGGGTTAAATCGAATTTTTTTGAGTCGTTTTTGTATTATTTATGCATTTTTCTTGATTATTCGGCCATTTTTGGCAGTTACGAAATATTCGGACAGTTACGAACAGAAGTAAAGTTTTATTTTTTACTTCGTCATAATATTCTACGGTCATTGGTGCAAATCAAAATTTTTTTGAGGAGTTTTTTATTTGCTTATGTATTTTTCTTGATTATTCGGCCATTACAGAGAATTTCCGTAATATTCGACCATTTTCGGACAGTTACGAAATGAAGTAAATTTTTATTCTTTTATTCGTCACGATATTCTTAGGTCATTGTTGCAAGTCGAAATTTTTTTAGGCGTTTTTTGTATTCTTTATGTATTTTCCTTGATTTTTCAGACATTTTGGGGAATTTACGTAATATTCGGTCATTTTCGGACATTTACGAAATGAAGTAAAATTTGGTCCTTTATTCGTCACGATATTCTAAGGTCATTGTTGCAAGTTGAATTTTTTTTAGGTGTTTTTTGTATTGTTTATGTATTTTCCTTGATTTTTCAGGCATTTTAGGGCATTTACGTTATATTTGGCCATTTTCAGAGAGTTACGAAAAGAAGTAAAGTTTCGTTCTTTTATTCGTCACGATATTCTAAGGTCATTGTTGCAAGTTGAAATTTTTTTAAGGCATTTTTTGTATTGTTTATGTATTTTTCTTGATTTTTCGGCCATTTTCGGATAGTTACGAAAAGAAGTAAAGCGTTGGTCTTTTATTCCTCACGATATTCTAAGGTCATTGGTGCAAGTTAAAAAAAAATTGAGGCATTTTTTAAATTGTTTATGTATTTTTCTTGATTTTTCAGCTATTTTGGAGAATTTACGTAATATTCAGCCATTTTCGGACAATTACGAAAAGAAGTAAAATTTTGTTCTTTTATTCATCACAATATTCTAAGGTCCTTGAGTCAAATCGAATTTTTTTCAGTCGTTTTTGCATTATTTATGCATTTTTCTTGATTATTCGGCCATTTTTGGCAGTTATGAAATATTCGGCAATTTTCGGACAGTTACGAAAAGAAGTAAAGTTTTATTCTTTACTTCGTTACAATATTCTACGGTCATTGGTGCAAAGCGAAATTTTTTGAGGAGTTTTTTATATTGTTTATGTATTTTTCTTGATTTTCGGCCATTTCGGGGAATTTCCGTAATATTCGGCCATTTTCGGACAGTTACGAAATGAAGTAAAGTTTTGTTCTTTTATTCGTCACGATATTCTTAGGTCATTGTTGCAAGTCAAAAAAAATTTAGGCATTTTTTGTATTCTTTATGTATTTTCCTTGATTTTTCAAACATTTTGGGGCATTTACGTAATATTTCGCCATTTTCGGACAGTTACGAAATGAAGTAAAATTTGGTCCTTTATTCGTCCCGATATTCTAAGTTCATTGTTGCAAGTCAAAAAAAAAATTAGGTGTTTTTTGTATTGTTTATGTATTTTCCGACCATTTTAGGACATTTACGTAATATTTGGCCATTTTCGCAGATTTATGAAAAGAAGTAAACTTTCGTTCTTTTATTCGTCACAATATTGTAAGGTCATTGTTGCAAGTCAAAAAAAAATTGAGGCGTTTTTTGTATTGTTGATGTATTTTTATTGATTTTTTGGTCATTTTGGGACATTTACGTAATATTCAGCCATTTTCGAACAATTACGAAGAGAAGTAAAGTTTATTTATTTTATTCGTCACGATATTCTAAGGTCATTGGTGCAAGTCTAAATTTTTTTGAGGCGCTTTTGAATTGTTTATGTATTTTTATTGATTTTTCGGCCATTTTGGGGGATGTACGTAATATTCTGCCATTTTCGGACAGTTACGAAAACAAGAAAAGTTTTGTTCTTTTATTCGTAACGATATTCTAAGTTCATTAATGCAAGTTGAATTTTTTTTAGGCGTTTTTTATATTGTTTATGTATTTTTCTTGATTTTTCGGCCATTTACGTAATATTCGGCCATTTTCGGATAGATACAAAAAGAAGTTGAGTATTGTTCTTTTATTCGTCACGATATTCTAAGGTCATTGGTGCAAGTCAAAAAAAATTGAGGCGTTTTTTGTAATGTTTATGTATTTTACTTGATTTTTTGGCCATTTTGGGAATTTACGTAATATTCGGAAATTTTCGTAAAGTTACGAAAAGAAGTAAAGTTTTGTTCTTTTATTCGTCACGATATTCTAAGGTTATTGGTGCAAGTCTAAGTTTTTTTGAAGCGTTTTTTGTATAGTTTATGTATTTTTCTTGATTTTCTGGCTATTTTGGGGAAATTACGTAATATTCGGCCATTTACAGACAGTAACGAAAAGAAGTAATGTTTAGTTATTTTGTTCGTCATGATATTCTAAGGTCATTGGTTCAAGTCGAAATTTTCTTGAGGCGTTTTTCTTCTTCTTGATTTTCGTCCATTTTCAGACAATTACGAAAGGAAGTAAAGTTTTTTTCTTTTATTTGACACGATATTCTAAGTTCATTGGTGCAATTGAAATTTTTTTGAAGCATTTTTTTATATTGTTTATGTATTTTTCTTGATTTTTCGGCCATTTGGGGGATTTACGTAATATTCGGCAATTTTCGGACAGTTACGAAAAGAAGTAACGATTTGATCCTTTATTGTCACGATATTCTAAGGTCATTGGTGCAAGTTAAAAAAAAATTGAGGTTTTTTTTGTATTGTTTATGTATTTTTCTTGAATTTTTGGCCATTTAGAGGCATTTACGTAATATTCGGCCATTTTCTAACAGTTACGAAAAGAAATAAAGTTTTGTTCTTTTATTTGACACAATATTCTAAGGTCATTGGTTCAAGTCAAAAAAATTTTGAGGCGTTTTTTATATTGTTTATGTATTTTTCTTGATTTTTCAGCTATTTTGGGGAATTTACGTAATATTCAGCCATTTTCGGACAATTACGAAAAGAAGTAAAATTTTGTTCTTTTATTCATCACAATATTCTAAGGTCCTTGGGTCAAATCAAATTTTTTTGAGTCGTTTTTGTAATATTTATGTATTTTTCTTGATTATTCGGCCATTTTTGGCAGTTACGAAATATTCGGCAATCTTCGGACAGTTACGAAAAGAAGTAAAGTTTTATTATTTACTTTGTTACAATATTCTACGGTCATTGGTGCAAAGCGAAATTTTTTTGAGGAGCTTTTTATATTTTTTATGTATTTTTCTTGATTTTCGGCCATTTCGGGGAATTTCCGTAATATTCGGCCATTTTAGGACCGTTACGAAATGAAGTAAAGTTTTGCTCTTTTATTCGTCACGATATTCTTAGGTCATTGTTGCAAGTCAAAAATTTTTTTAGAGGTTTTTTGTATTCTTTATGTATTTTCCTTGATTTTTCAGACATTTTGGGGCATTTACGTAATATTCCGCCATTTTCGGACAGTTACGAAATGAAGTAAAATTTGGTCCCTTATTCGTCACGATATTCTAAGTTCATTGTTGCAAGTCGAAATTTTTTTTAGGTGTTTTTTATATTGTTTATGTATTTTCCGACCGTTTTAGGGCATTTACGTAATATTTGGCCATTTTCGGAGAGTTATGAAAAGAAGTAAACTTTCGTTCTTTTATTCGTCACAATATTCTAAGGTCATTGTTGCAAGTCAAAAAAAATTTGAGGCGTTTTTTGTATTGTTGATGTATTTTTATTGATTTTTTGGTCATTTTGGGACATTTACGTAATATTCAGCCATTTTCGAACAATTATGAAGAGAAGTAAAGTTTATTTATTTTATTCGTCACGATATTCTAAGGTCATTGGTGCAAGTCTAAATTTTTTTGAGGCGTTTTTTGAATTGTTTATGTATTTTTATTGATTTTTCGGCCATTTTGGGGGATGTACGTAATATT